>KV424761.1:0-33345 GCA_001632445.1 Peniophora sp. CONT | reverse complement strand
GTCGACAAGCTCGCAATTGCAGCGCTTTTCCGGATTGGTGCTGCTCTCCAGTGAGGACATGGAAGTCGATGCCGAGTTACAGCCATATAAAGACCTTTTAGAGGATGATGAAGGGCGCGATGACGGGGGCGTGCGAAGAGATGAGCGAGAGCTGCTAGCTGTTGCAGAAGATGCGCTACTGGATAAAGCCATGGCTATGATGGTGGTAGTTGGAAAGCAAGAGCAAGTTGTTCGTGCGGAGAGAGATGTGACTTGAACCACACCGGCGCGTTGACGCGTTTGATCTGACCCGACCGCGCGGCGCACTATTGTTCCCCTATATTACATCATCTCGGGCCGCACGCACCGGGCACCCGACGCTCAGCAGTTGTCACTTGCTCGATGCCTTCATGAGCCCATCTTGTGTAACTATTTGTCCTGATTCTAACTTGTATCTTGCACCAGACGGCCGCGCAGTGCCTTAGCTTTGACAGACATCGACTTCAGGCGGTACTTATTCTGAGAACAAACGCGCATTACTTACGACCATCATCATCATCTTGACACACTGTCGCCATGAGCTCAGAAGCCTGGAATGACTCGAGGTTACTCTGGGATCACCCTGCTCCTCAGCTGACGCGTATGGATGGGTTTCGCAGACTCGTGAATCGGAAGCACGGGCTTGACATCGGTGAGCTCGTCTTGCCCCAGGTTCATCTATATGGCTTGCAATAGGTTTAACCTGCGAATCAGAGGGCTATGATGAGCTTCATCAGTATTCTGTCTCCAACTATGACTTTTGGGGAGATTTGTGGGAGTATCTGGGAATCATCTACTCGATCCGCTATACAAAGGTGAAGTTACACTGGGCGATTGCTTACTTGAGTGCGCAAGTTAACCTGAAGAAGAGCAGGTTCTAGAAGAAGGCCC
The DNA here is from genome assembly GCA_001632445.1 of Peniophora sp. CONT. NCBI lineage: Eukaryota > Fungi > Basidiomycota > Agaricomycetes > Russulales > Peniophoraceae > Peniophora > Peniophora sp. CONT. The sequence goes on along the minus strand of KV424761.1, from coordinate 32,436 downwards.
TATCAAAGAGGTCCCGACTTGGTTTCCAGGAGCCCGCCTCAACTACGCGGAAAACATGCTCTGGCGCAACGATGATGCTGTTGCAATCACGGAGAGACACGAACTAGGAGACACCCAGTCGTACTCATTTCGCCAACTTCGGGAACTTGTTCGTCAGATGTCGACTGCTTTGAGATCGAACGGATTGAAGGCGGGAGATCGTGTTGCTGGTACGCGATTATCTTAAGTAGCGTCGAGCACATTCTTAACGTCGTTGCACCAGCGATTGTTGCAAACAATGCAAATGCCGTTGTACTTGCCTTGTCGATTGCTAGCATTGGGGCGATCTTCTCGAGTACAGGTACTGACATGGGCGTGAAGGTTAACGTCTAATCACATCTCAAATACTCTTCTACTCACTTCTCGTAGGGACTTCTGGACAGATATCGGCAGATCGAACCCAAGTTCCTTTTCGCTGAGACCGAAGCATTATACTCCGGAAAGAAGATCGATCAATTGCCGAAGGTGGCCCAAGTTGTAGATGGTCTCAAGGATTACGGGCTACAACGCGTCGTCCTTCTACATTCGCCTTCCGGTCAGGAGGCATCTGACGCTGCTACGAGGGATATTCCCTTGAGGTAAGTAGCTCTTCACGCGGGCAGATGGGGCCGTATGCTGAAAATTCGGTAGTGTGAAGTTTTCCGCATTCATACACAGCGACGATGGCAGCCCGTTGATCTTTGAGCAACTTCCGTTCGATCAGCCCCTCTTTATTCTCTACTCGTCCGGCACAACAGGAGTACCGAAGTGCATAGTTCACTCTGCAGGAGTATATCATCTCTGTACAGATCTAGGTTTGGCGCTGACATTAGTGGCAAGGGTGTACTCATCCAGACAAAGAAAGACATTCACCTCCATCTGGACATAAGCATGAATGACACGTACTTCCAGTTCACAACCGTGAGTACAGTCATCCTCTCCCTTATCCTTCCCTTTGTTTAATCAAAGCAGGCGGGATGGATGATGTGGCCGTACATGCTGGCCGGACTGTCTTGCGGCGCTCGCCTCGTTCTATATGACGGGTCGCCTTTCTATCCGGACGTACAAACATATCTCAAGTTCATCGACGAGCAAGGGTCGGTCTTCCACATTGATGAGTACTTGGGTGCCTGACGCTTGAATGTGCATACAGAGTGAACGCCTTCGGAACTAGTCCGCGCTTCCTATCTGAGCTACAGGCGCGTGTCCCCAATCCATGTCCGTCGGCCCTCGTTGCGTTCGTGTTATGTCGCATGCTGACACTACGCCAACAGTGGAAATTGGATCTTTCGACGCGCTGCGAGTGATCACCGTCATCGGCGCTGTGTTCACTGTGCCGCTCTTTGAATGGGTACACCATGCTTTCGGGAAGGATAAGCTGATCGCCTCGGCTTCCGGGGGCACAGACATATGTGGTTGTTGTACGTCGAGTGAATGATCGAGGCGATCTTCGGACAACAGCTCATGACACTATACAGTTGTTATCTGCTCGCCGTTGTTACCCAACCACTCTGGAGGTATGCAAACCATCTGTGTCTACCGTACGAGCTTACTGACCGTGGTGTAACAGACATACAGTGCAAAGGGCTTGGTATGAAGGTTGAGGTATTTGACTCCGAAGGGCGCAACATCGATGAGACGGGCGAGGCAGGGGAGCTCGTGTGCACACGCCCACATCCATCCATACCTGTCAAGTTCTGGGGCGACGACGAGCGAGGAAGCAGATTCCTCGCGGCCTACTATGATGTCTATCCCGGTGCGCGTCACACAGTCCCAAATGATAAGTATCCTGACTTGGCATAGGTATATGGCGCCACGGAGACTTCATCGCAAAGAATCCGAAAACGGGCGGCTTACGAATCTATGGTCGAAGCGATGGAGTGCTCAATCCGTCGGGTATACGCTTTGGGTCCGGCGAGATCTATACTGTCCTAGAGCGTTTCGCCGACGTGATTGACGACAGCATCTGTGTCGGACAGCAGCGTCCAGGCGAAGAGCATGAACGCGTGCTGCTATTCCTCAAGCTTCGCTCGGGGCACGCGCTCACTCCTGAACTGGAAAAGTCGGTCCGGTTGGCGATACGGGAGGCTCTCTCTCCGCGCCATGTTCCTACATACGTACTCGCTGTGGACGATATTCCCGTGAGCCCTTTCCCTTTCCCCGGCTTTCAGAAGAATGTGCTGAAGACGCCTCTAAGTATACCGTGAACGGAAAGAAGATTGAGGTTGCAGTCAAGAAGATCGTCTCCGGGAAGGATGTTCAACCCAACGGTTCTGTGGCAAATCCAGAAGCTTTCACGCTATACACTCGCTATCGAAACCTGAAGTGACAGCAGCCACTCACAGATCTCGGTATAACATCGCTTCTCGAGAGTGAACAATGTATATACTCATCTAAACCCCATGACTGATGAACGTTGTTTGCTTTGTTGTATTTTGAGCATGTATGTCACTACGTAGTACACCGAATCCACTGTTCCTAAGTTGTCTGTCTTCACAAGATCACATTACGAATCAGCATGAATCCTTCCAAACCACCGTATCAACGATGTTCCTTAACTTCCCCGCCACGACGGGATCTTCCTCAAAACCCTCCAAATACAGCGTGCGCACTGGCAGCGCTTCAGCAAATGCTCGCGTTTCCAAGCAAGAAACGACATCATTCTGTAGTGATAGCATGCCAGGTTCGATGTCTGAGTCCAGTACCACCGTCTCGAGGTTTGGTAGGTATATGCGCAGAGGCATGCCCGATTCTTCGTCAAAGCAACGGCCAAGAGTATCAAAGATGGGGGCAAAAGGCAATGAGTATAAGGGTGACGCGCGAGCGCAGATTTCTAGTATCTTTACGCTCCGTGTGAGATCGAAGACGCGCGCCCAGTCGGGGGTAGTGGCGTACGGGAGGGGGCATATCGTGAGATGCGTGATCTTGTTGAAGTATGGGTCGAGGTGCAGCGAGGGCAAGAAATACGTGAGGTTCGAGATGTTTCCAAAGTTGAGGGACGCCTTGCCGCGCCGCCAGCGAATGAGACGGTTTGGGCGGCGGACGGCGCATAGATTGAGCGACTGTCCGATAAACTCGAGTGCGATCTTCTCGCCATCCTCCGTCGCCTTGAATAAGGTATGAATAAGCGCGTAATCTTCTGGGAAGGCCATAACGGCTCTGCAAATGTCCAGCTGAACCGTGCAAGGGATGCGGAGCATATTGATAAACATATTAATTTCTTGACCGGGAGCCAATGTGTCGAGACAAAGCCAAGCTAGCCGAGGGAGGTGGACTGCGGGGAGATTCTGGAGTGCTCCCAGGCGCACTCTCTCCAGTCCAGTGAGTGCGATGATCTCTAAAAGAGGGCTGGTATGCAGCACATCGTACAGAATCCGTTCGTCGACGCGATCGGCAATGCCTCGCAATGTGAGAGATGTGAGACAAGGTGCAACGAATGGTGTGAAGAAGCCTATGAATTCAACTATTCGTAGGTTGCTCAAGCGCAGAGGTTCATGCATTTGCCCGGCTGTGTGGTATTGAGGTAGTGTTGCGATTCGAAGACGCCTGAGGCCACCGAAGTGGTGGGAGTGTAGAGTCTGTTCGATGCGCGACGCGAGTTGCGCGAGCGGAAAGTACAGTTCGAGGTTTACAACTCGCGGCGAGCGAGCGCATAGCTCGTTGGTGACGTTCAGTGTGGAGGTGGGCACTCCGTTACGCACATATCTGCGACGAGTGTGTATCCAAGTATCCCAGTCTTGTGAAAGATAGAACTCGAGCGGGACGTGGTCTCCGGCTCGTTCTAAGAACACGGGGAGAGCACGGGGAAGCCGGCCGAGCGAGTGTGCCCAGAGCGAGGGCGTTTTCATGCAAATATCTCGCCAATTTTTGCAGACATGCGTGACTCTTATCCACCCTAGATATCCCGGCTCCGCTCCGTTGGGCACACGCGGTTGATCGTCCTCGACGGTGAATGCGAATATTATCCCGATGATTTCGGGAGGAAGGGAGTTGATGAGCGCGAGCTCGTTCAATCGACCATGCGTATCTCGCAACATTTGCTGCAGTACAGTTGCGTCGCGTTGAAGTTGCATTACCAGCCGAACACGCTCCAGTGGTTGCGACAAGAGGTTGGCGGAAACTTCGGCGCAGCGCATAGCTGCGAAACGCTCTTGAAGGTGCTGCGCACATTCAAGATCAGGAAACATCTGTGGAAAAGCAACACTCCATATGTATGCATATAAGGCGGTTTGCGGATCTTCCATGGACGAGTATGAGTGGGTGTAAGACAAGTACGGAAATGCAGTGCTGGTGGTTGAGAACTCGAGAGGAGGCGATTCGCAGCGCTCCGGGCGGCACTTCGGATGCGCGGCCCGGGACCGTCGTGAACGATGAGATCGTGGTTGTCCCAAAACTTGATGTTCACGCTCCACCCATCTTCAACAATGTTGCTTCAGTGCCTTGATAGAGATAGTGCCACGACGACTATACAACTCGATCTCGCGACTCCTCTGAACTGAGTACTGGGGTTGAGGCGCGGGGCCGACACCGATTTCCTTCAACGCGGCCGCTAGTAATCTGTCTGCGCTGATATGAAAGCATGAGGACCACGACGCCCATGCATGGCGGACGGGAATCCTGGTGTATGTATACTGAAGTTCACTCATACTTGTCGTAGCCTTGCCTCTTGATCGTGTAGTACTCAGTACAGTGGCCCGGAGTTAGTGACCACTTAAACCTGGCTGCTTTCTATCTGTTTATCAGGATATCGAACTTGTATCACACAACACGAGGGTAAGTAATGGGATAAGAACCTATCACAACGTTACTGGTCCAGGCTCGGCAGTCGCACTACACGGCCCGTCAAGGTCCTTTCCATACTACACTATGAACTAAATTGCGCAAGGAGATCACAACATCCGAGTCTTGGTCAAAGTTCTCCAAGAAAAGGCATTGCAGCTGGGGAGCACCAGCTTTTGCGCGCCCTTGAAGACAAGGTACTAGGTCTTCCTCTAATGAGACCATATCGAGTTTGACGTCGTGCTGCAGAGTAATACTAACGAGGCGTGGCAAGGGCGGGGTTGACGCAGCTTGAATTTGTCCATCAAGGCTTCTCCCGAGAGCGTCAAAGACTGGCTTCAACGACACTTCACGCTGATATGGCATGTGTGAAGTGAAGGTCAGTGTCTTGACCTCAGGCGTGTGGCGAAATATAGTTTCCCAGTTTTTTGCAGTGTAATCGGGTGATGGCCATAAGCTGAGGTGTACCACTCGCGTCAAGTAATGGTCTGCGACACCAGTTGGCAACATCCGTCTATGAATCACATCGCACACACCGCGATAGGACACGGCGACTTTAGGGAGTTGCAGATCGTCGACGCGGCGGATTGTGAACAAAGTCATCGTTTCTGTGACAAATGCGAGCGCTAGTTCTTCTTCAGCTTTGGCCGCCATGCTGAATGCTTTTTCGATCAGCGCAAGATCGCTCCCTTCTGTCAGAGGAAGTCTGCTTATCGTCAAGCAGGCCGTATGGGGGATGTCCAGACGTTCCAGGAAATGATGCACCATTAGACCAGATTCGACCGGCACAATAAACTCCAAGTGGATCAAATGGGAGAGTTGAATGCTCGTCGCGACACTCTCCGGCCGATCAAAGTCAACGCGTCTCGCTCTAATGGAGATAAACTCTAGAAGCGAGCACCCCCTCAATATACGGTACATGGCATCCGCATCAAAAGAAAGTCCTGTCATGGTCAGAGAAGTAAGATGGGGGGCGACTATGGGCGGGAAGACGTCGGCGAGGTGAAGCGTGCGTAAAGAGGGCAGGTGTAGCTCTGGATGAAGTTCGTTGGTGACGCGAGTCTCCCTTTGATCATTATAATCAATATGAAGGCGCTTGAGCGCATGGAATGAATGGTTGGCTATAGTCCTGGTAATGGACAGCTTTTTGTATTTGTCGGCTGTCCAATCAAGCGCCTCGACGCGTGAAGACCGCTCAAATAGTGCGTTGACGACGTTTTCATCTTTAGGTAGTCCAACAGGGAAACTGAACCGAAGGGGAGCATGTCTTCCCGCCCGCTCCAGAAAAGCAGGGAAAGAGGCGCGCGGCTGTCTGCCTAGCTCTCGACTCCATAGTGATGGTGTCCGCAAGGCTAGTTCACGCCACGCTTGACAGACGTGGGTGACTCGTACCCAGCCTAAGGACGATCCGAGTACATGTTGTCTGTGAGGATCGACATCTACTGCGAAAGAGAATATCATGGTGAGTAGCTCTGGAGGGAAAGTGTTGATCGGCGCGAACGCGTTGATGTGAGATATGGTTTTTTTGAGCACGCGTCGTAGAACATTGACGTCGCGGAAGAGCTGCTCGATGAGGTTTATACGCTCAGTAGACATCAATGGCCGGCTGGCGGCGATCTCATCGCAGTGAAGAGCCGAGAGGCGCCCTTCGAGGTACAGTTGTAATGATACTGAGTCCAGAGAAGGCGTTGACATAACGTTGCAAACCACTGAAACCGGAGAAGGCAAAGGACGAAGGCCGGTGGTTGGGTACGGCTGCTTTAGGGAGGTGGTGAATGTAGGAGGCAAGTCGCGGTGAAAAGCAGGGCCAGTCCAAGTAGGACAGCCCCATCACAAGCTGCGCAAGTTGCTGTATCCTTCACAGCCACTGCAACAACAATGCCATCCTTTCATCACCGGCCATCGTAGTCTCCACACACAGAACCTTCCGGCCAACAGCCTCATCACACAGGGATCCTTCCTACACAACCCGCATACATAAACGGCATACACATACGTATCGTACGCAGCAAGTAAGAAAAAAAAGAAAATGCGACAACGCAAGCGACCCGCTCCGGCCGTCAGCCGTCGCGGACCCTGCGATAAAAACCACTAGTAGGTAATGACTTGATGAGACTGATGAGACTTGTGAGCGTATGGAGGGAATCGAGAGTACTTGATTGATGAGAGACGAAGAAAAATTGGAGGTAGCAAACAGACGTTGAGAGGCCACAGTATGTAAAGGGAAGAGACGTATCCAAGCCGCGTTCGTGGAGGAGAGCCTTGAGCCCGTACAGTAAGAAATGAAATCAGTGCGATGAAGAGCCTTGAGCCCTGGGAACGAGTACAGTGCGGTGGAATCAGTAAGCAGATTGGAAAGAGACGAACGAGCTATTGCGTGTGGAGATATCCGAAGCAGCCTTGGGCCGCGATGATGTGGATGAGAAGGGTTCTACCGTACGGTAACCTGAGACTTGACACTGACAGAGACTTGTGAGAGACGAGAAAACGAGCTATGGACTTTAGACAGAAGAGACGAGAGGGAATAGGTAGCAGGCTGTACGACCGACCGGTAGCGCAAGGGGAGATCAAGTCGGACGCGGCATAGCGAGGGGGAGGAGTCGTAAAGTATAGACAGTCGAACGTGGAAACGGAGAGAGAGCATCGAGAACAGAGAGGAAAGAGATCAGAAAATAGCTGGCCAGTGGCCATAATAGTAGGGCGTTTATTCGCCTTTGCGTTTCGCGCCAGTTTGTTTCGTCGTCATGATTTATGTCGAGCCGAGTCGAGAGGTAGTTCAAGGGAAAAGCATAGAGGGCATAGGGCCGCGTCGAGGGCTCGCGGGGTGCTTGTTATTTTTAGAGAGCGCATGGATGGTTTCTTGAAGGCATCTTCTCTACCGCTTCCCCGTCGCAGTCCTCCTCTTCGGCATAGGCCTAACCTGCCTCCCAGCTCCCTGCGCAGTCGGCGCAGCACCCATACTAAACACCGGTCCTCCCCCAGCCGTAGGCGTACTAGGCGTCCCACCCCCACCAAACGAGAACGCACCGGCCGCAACGGCCGGACTACTCGGCTGACTCGCGCCAAACGAGAACCCAGGCTGTTGAGGCTGACTGCCGAATCCGCCACCGAAGCCTACGGCCGGGCTGGAGGGTGCTGTTCCTGCACCGAATCCACCGGCTGATGGGAGAGGCTGAGAGCCGAATGCGAAGGGCGACGAGGTAGGCGTCGCTTGCTGCGCAGGTGCGCCGAACGCGAAACCGCCCGCAGACGACGGGCGAGAGTCTGAGCCACCCGGGGCACCAAAGTTAAAGGCGTTGTTCGTGGGCGCTTCAGTTGCGCTCTTTGGGCCGCCAAAGCCGAAGCCCGTGCCAGAGCTCGAACCGAACCCACCAGCGCTAGCGTTGTTGTTCGCGCCAAATCCACCAGACGTCAAGCCGAACCCTCCAGATGAGTTGGTAGAGCTCGCACCGAACGGGAATCCGCCACCAGAGTTCTCAGCCGGCTTGTTCGCACCAAACGAAAAGCCAACCCCAGCGCCATCGCCCGGGTTCGCGTTCTCTGCGGGCTTGGACGCACCGAAGGCGAACCCATTCCCGGTGTTACTGCCAAACCCTCCAGCGCTACTACTGCCGTCGGTACCCTTGGGTGCGCCGAACGAAAATGGTGCAGGTGCAGCAGGCGCGGACGCAGGTTTGTTGGCGCCGAAGGAAAAGCCGCCACCGTTGGTCGTGGATTCAGCAGGCTTGTTCGCGCCGAATGCGAACCCGCCACCCGTATTCTCCGCGGGCTTGGGCGCACCAAAGCTGAATCCGACTCCGGCACCCGAGCTCTCCGCCGCCTTCGTAGGTGTTCCAAAGTTGAACCCACCCGCACTCGCGGCAGGTTGGCCGAACGGCGAGCTGGCTCCAGGGGCGACAGCACCGAATGAGAATCCGGTACCGCCTGGCGTCTGCACGCTGAGTTTTGGCACCGGCTCGCGCACGGGGCTTTCCTCCATCCTCATCCCGTCGTCCTTATTGTTCGGAGGTGTGACGGGCCGCGCGGGCTGAGCGGGTGCACCGAACGTGAAGCCCGTCGACTTGTTCTCGACAGCGGGCGTAGCGGGCTGAGGTGCACCGAAGGAGAAGCTCGCCGCAGTTGTACCGGCGGGTGTAGACGGCGCTGCAGCGGCGGGTGCGCCAAAGCTGAAGCCCTTTTTCTCCGAGCCAGCATCAGGCGTAGCGGGTGCCGCACCAAAGCTGAACGGCCCAGGAGCGGGCTTGGGCGCCTCATCCTTCTTCTCAGGCTGGGGAGCGGGTTGCCCGAACGAGAAGGGAGCGGGAGTTGCCGCTTTGGGCGCCTCGTCCTTCTTCTCTGCCGCCGGCTGCCCGAATGAGAATGGTGCGGGCGCGGCAGTGGGTTTGGGCGCTTCGGCTTTCTTCTCGGCAGGTTGGCCAAACGAGAACGCGATCGGGGCAGGCTTAGGTGCCTCTTCCTTCTTCGTCTCAGCAGGAGCTGGGGCAGCTGGTGGCTGGCCAAATGAGAATCCACTGAACGAGGGCTTGGGCGCCTCTGCCGCCGGTGCCGGTGCTGCAGCCGCCGGCGCACCGAACGAGAATGCCGCGGCAGGCTTGGGCGCTTCGGGCGCGGCGGCAGGTGCCGGTGTAGGTGCAGAAGGCGCGCCGAACGAGAAGCCAGATGCGAGCTTGGGCGCCTCGGGAACGGGCGCAGCCGCCTCGGCGGGCTTAGCCGGAGCACCGAACGCGAAAGCCGCTGGTTCGGCCTGCTTGCTCGCAGGCGCAGGCGTCGGGGTAAGCGAAAACGGCAGACTGCTCACGGGCGCGTCTTTAGCGCTCGACTCGACCGGCGTAGGCGTGATCGCGTGTGCCTCGGGCGGCGGCTGCATCTCCACGTCAGTCTCATCATTCCACAAGCTGTCGATCATTCGCGATGGACTTACAGCGAAGCTGAATCCGACGGGCGGCTCGTAGCCGGGCGTGGGAGTAGACACTTCCTTCTCCTTTTCCTCGCGAATCTCGCTCAGTCCAGATGTGGGGCTCGCGACGAGCGTCGCGTCGTCGTCATCATCCTCAGCAGCGCTAAAATGACCGCGACGACGGCGGGTAGGACCGACCGTGCGCCCGGCCGTAGGTGCAGGACGGCGTGCGAGACCCACGCTGGCCGATCGCGCATGCGGGCCGGTCGGTGCAGAGACTTTGCGACCGAGACCGGGCGCAGTGACGCGGGGCGGGGCAGGGATCCGGCTCTCGCGCTTGAGCGGGACCGCGAAATGCTCCTCCTCCTCCTGCGTCTTCTTCTCATCCTCCTCGGCCTTTGCCGCCTCTGCGCGAATCGCCTTTTCTTCGGCCTTGCGCTTCGAGAGCAGCTTACGGACGGATCCTGAACCGGCGTAAGGTTTAGCTTTCACGTCGCGCTTGCCCTTCTCTTTACGGTCCTCTGTGCTGATCTGCGGGCTGATCTGGTCTGCGAGGACGCGATGGGCTGTGCCGAGGCGGGGCTTGCGTGGGCGTTCGTCGGGTGTGAGAACGAGACCGCGAGTCTTGTTCCTGCTTTGGAACATGGGCTCGACTAGCGGGACTGGCTGCGTGGTTGTGCCGTTAGCATTACGGAGTCGGGCGGGTACGATCGGGGTCTTGTAGAGGTCGAGCGTCTGGAGTGCCAGTTGGGCCTTGGTGAGCGGTGGCGCGGGGACGTTGCCGAGGTTGAGCGAGCTGTGTGCACGCGGGATGGATGCCTGGATGGGTATTAGATCTGGGTAGAGGGTATTGACTAATATAATGATGCTTACTGCACGCTGCTGTTGCGACGCAAGTGCTCCAAGAGTGGTATTGGGCGAGGCCGAGTCGCTGACGCGACGGCTGTCGTTGTAGTTCTGCTGTGGCGGCGGCCTGACAAAAACCGGGTTCCGCCTGAGGGACGCGATCGGCGGAGGCTCGGACCGGTCACGCTGGGTGCGGGGACCAAAGTCGAGTGCGGAGCGGGAGGGGGTGAGGGTCGAGCGTATGCGGAGAGGACGGGGGGAGAGGTCCATCGAAGCGTCTCTCGAGACCGGGAGCGGGACCAGCTTTGGGTCCACGCTCATCGTCCGGTCCAGCTGACGAGGGGGCGCACGCAGCATCCCACTCGGCACGTCGTTCCACCCAACCACCGCGCTCTTCTCCGGCACAGGCGACAGTCGCCGCACCCGCTTCGACGGCGGCGCACCCACATCCTCCATCGTCACATCCACCTTCACCTTCCTCTTCACCTCTCCAGGCTCTGGCGCATCGGCATACTCGTGCTCGTGCTCCTCCGGTGGCCGCCCATCGTCCTCAGAGCGCGCGACCCAGGACAGCATCCGCCGCCATATCGACGGCGGCGCCGAGGGCTGTCGGCTACGCTGCAGCGGCTGTCGCTTCCGGGGCGCGCTCCGTGGCGACGAGACCATTATTCCTCGTCGGTCGGGGTCGTGAGGTGGTCGTGGACGGAAACAAACAAGAGAAAGAAGAACCGGCACCGCCCAATCAGTGATAGTCCTTATTTAATTCAAAATTAAATGCCGTCAGAAATACGTCACTCTCCCACTTGGACGTTGCCTTCAGACCACCATGCTGCGTACGTCGACACGTAGAGAACTCGTTCGGTGGGCTGCAAGGCAGAGCAGAACGTACAGCGTGCCGCAGGATGGCGTCGTTGACGTCGAGCCCGCTGGCAGCGCCGAGGAGGCCGATGTGAGTGTTCGGCTTCGGCATCGCGCTCACGCGACTTACGCGCAATCACACATCACAGTCCAAAGAAGCATGGCTCTTCGTCGACTCGGTCTTTCCCACCCGTCTGGCTGCATGGGAGTACGTATACTGGATCCCATGCTAAGTATGTAGACTGACGAATAATAGTCTACGCTACCTCTGGGGCAACTGTCAACGCGACCGTGTCCTCGAACGCTTGAACTCCTTGCTGACCTCGGCACAACCGCATGGCTTCAAGCCCTTGTCACTCGAACCGCACCATAAAGACGGCGGCGTATTCGTCAAGTTCAAATACAACCCCTCGGAGCTGGAGGACGTCCTGCCGGCCATCGAACGTGCATTAAAGAAACACGCACAAACGCACGGCGGCGTGCCCTCTTCCTTCTTCCTCAACCGCGGAAGTATATGGCTGGTACGCGGTAAGCCATGGCGCGAGGTACACCCAACTCCTTCTACCCCGTTCCCGAGCCGTGCTAATGTAAATATCGGCAACAGGACATGAACCGCTTCCCATCTCAACGACTCCGCGTCGCCTTTGACGGTGCCGACGTATCCGAAGAATCCATTTACTCCGCCTTCCGTCCCTTCGGTCGTATATGGGACCTCTCCCCGCCCGCCGCAGTCCCAAACACGCCCTACCGCGGCACACGCATATCTTTCAAGACTTTCCGCTCGTCCATCATCGCTCGTAACGTTCTATACGGATACACCGTCGACGGTACACACTTGCGCGCATTCTACGAGCCTCCGGTCAACGCACATGCCCTACGAGACTGGGTCGCCAATCATCCGAGACTGAGTATCCCAGTTATACTATTCCTATTCGGGACTATAACACTGGCGGTCTTCGACCCTGTCCGCTCTTTCCTCGTCGAAGCCAAGATGAAGGACTGGCTCGACTATCGCGCTTTCGGCGCGTACCAATGGATACGGCGCAATGTGCCCGGTGGACATGGAGATGAGGAGGAAGAAGATGTTGAGACGGCGTGGCAGCAGCGTGCGGAAGCCCGTGAGGCGCTTGGAGCTTATGTTGCGGATGTGCCGAGTACGATATTGTTCGTGCATGGACCGCAGGGAAGCGGCAAGTCGAGGATGGTCGACAAACTCATCAAGGAGTCTAAACGGCACGTCTCTTTCTCTTACTCCGTCCTTGACACATGGCTTACCTTGAGAACTGTAGCCCGACGCTGAACATCGACTGTGCGGATATCACAAAGGCTCGCTCAGACGCGGCACTGATCAGCGCTCTCGCGCGTGCACTGGGATACTGGCCCGTGTTCCCGTACCTCAACAACATGAACAACCTCATCGATATGGCCACCAAGGGTCTCATCGGCCAGCCTGCGGGCCTGAGCACCAGCATACCCGAACAGGTAAGCCCCATTCCGTTTTCATTCCTTTGCGTGTGTGGGGACGCGGGACATGCCGGTTTCACGCGTTTCGGGCGGCAAGTCCAGCAACATGGCTCAGGCGCCCGCGCGTTGGCGGGGCGTGTTCGTCCTGCCGGCTCTTCCGCCAACTTTCCGGATAGCCCTGCCTCACTCCGCCAGTATCGGACTTCTCCCCAGTCAGAATACTAACACCGAATTCTAGGTCAGCCAAATACTCGACATAGCCACCGCCGCGATTCAAGACGTCAAGCACCGCGAAGCGAACGCCGACGTCGTGCAGATCCAACGGGCGCGCAAAGCCGCTCGTAAGCGGGATCAGGCCGAGCGTACTTGGTGGGATATCGTCCGTGGCGTATGGCATGATCCTCGACAGGACGTCATTTCCGCACCTGGTGTGGGCGATCTAGGCGTAGGCGACGAGAAGATGACCGAGAAAGACGCGTACCCGCCTCCACCGGGCGCGTTAGCGCTGAAGGAAACGCACATGATACCTGGCGTGGACGATGTCGACCGTAATGGATCGGTATCGCACGAGGAGAAGGAGAAGACGGAACAGAGCGCCGTGCGCGCCTTACCGATGATCGTATTGAGGAACTTCAGCAGTAGTACGGGCTCGACGGGTCGCGATGCCGTTATGGACGTTCTTGCGCGCTGGGCGGCACAGCTTGCGGAGGGTGGACTCGCGCATATCGTCGTGCTGGCTGATAACCGCGAAGACTCGCGTGCGCTGGCTAAAGCGCTTCCCGCTCGTCCGCTCGTCTCTGTGGCGCTCACAGACGCGGATACCGCAAGTGCTCGCGCGCTCATGCAGGCGCGTCTGCGCATGGTAGGCGCGAAGGATAGTCTCGACGAGCAAGAGCTCGGCGCGATCGATAAACTCGGTGGTCGCGCGAGCGATCTCGCAGGTGTCATCCGTAAAGTACGTGCAGGCGCGTCCGTCGAATCAGCCGTCGAAGAGATCGTGGCGCGCGGAGCCGGCGAGCTTCGGAAAGCTGCGTTCGGCGACGACGCGGACGACGCGCGGGCGTTACCTTGGACTCGGGCGCAGGCTTGGGGTGTTTTGCGCGACTTGGTGTTGGGTAAAAATGGGGAGTTGCCGTATGCTGCTACGCTTTCTACGCATCCGTTCGTTGGGGACGGAGGGGAGGGAGCGTTGAGAGCTATGGAACGCGCTGAGATCGTTAGCATCTCCACTGTGGATGGGCGGCCGGCTGCGATCCGACCTGGGCGTCCGGTGTTGCGGTACGTGTTTGAGAGGCTCGTAGCGGACGACGTTTGGCGCGCTGCGATGGAGATCGAGTATAATGCTCCATTAGTTGACAAAGCTGAGTCTACCGTGCGCAAGGCGGAGGAGGAGCTTGAGCAGCTTGGGAGGATCGGACTGGATAAGCAGAGTTGGTTTGGTCTTGGTGGGGAGAGCGCGACGAAGAGTAGGGCAAAGTACGTGTTTGCGAAGATGAAGACTGCGCAGAGCGATTTGGAGAGGCTGGAGAAGGAGAATGCGGGGTGGAAGAAGGTATTGGCGAAAGGCGGTTAGTAGGCTTGTTGGACTGAATGGATGGACTCGGACGTGCATCTATCTTATGAAATCGCTCTATACGTACTACTACGTGCTCGCTATCACTACTTCAATCACACACGACCATATTCATCCGGATTTAGAGAACGAGTCGGGCTGCCGTGCGAATCTACGCACCTCTCCTCCTGCTCCCATCACCTCCGTGCTGCCGCATTCATCCGTCACCTCGAGACATCATACGCTCAACTCATTACTTGCACAAGGATGCTGCCTGATCTCGAATGCGCACAGCATCTCAAAGAGCGGGTCAAAATGTTGGGCTATGTCGAGCGGTCGTCAATATCCGGAGAGAGGGCGGCGCTCACAGAGCAGCTCACGCGCGACGCCGATGTGTTAAAACGCATGCTCAGCGAGACCCACTCCCGCATCAACGCTCTGACGCCTATCTACCGCCTACCTCCTGAGGTCCTGATGGAGGTTTTCTCTACGCTCGCAGAGGTAGAACCACCATATATCCACTACCACATACGCACACTCGGCTGGATACACGTCACCCATGTATGTAGAACGTGGCGTGCACTGTGCCTTAGACACACATCACTCTGGGCTCGCTCAATTGGCAGGCTGCCTCGTGCGCTACCGACCTTCCTAGAGAGAGCGGGGGACCACGTTCGATTACATTTCCACCTGCAAGAAGGCTGGTCCAACTTTGCATATACCAAGACCGAGAATCACTCCCTCCGTACTGCGACAGTCGGCAGCGAGCTCGCGTCCAGAGCTTCTCGTATCAAGACCCTTCAATGGCATGCTGATAGTGGGATAGAAGCATCCATCATTGGGTCGACTTTATACTCTCGTCAATTTGATGTGCTTGAGGAGCTATATGTCAACTTGCCGCGGATAATTTGGAGCTCGGCCAACATGGCCGTCTCCGACGTGAAGTTGCGGCTGCGGGCCACTGCTTTACGAGTCCTGGTATTTACAAGGTTCTTTGTTTGGTTCTCAGCACCTCAACTCACGTCTCTTACCTTGCAAAAACTTGAGTGCCCTATCCGCACGATACTTCAGATCGCCCTCGAATGTCCGCTTCTAGAGTCTCTCTACCTCGCGTTCTTGGAGAACTTGCGGATCGAAGACGAAACTACGTCACATTCTTCGGTCCGGCTCCTTCATTTGGAACACCTTGACCTTGACTTGGCGATTTCGGGGAGAGAGATGGTGGACCTCATTGCGTGTTTGGACGTTCCTAGAGAAACGAGGATCCGTATTCGATTAGTGACTCTACTCGAGGCACAGGATTACCTACTTTTTGATAAGCTCGTGAAGATGACAACGTCACAAGACGAAGAGAGCTCTATCCAGCTCATCGCGAGCTCTCTGTCAATGACTACACCCCGCCGGCCAGGTACTCCGTGGCGCGTGAAGTGGATGGTCGCATTTGAAGACATGTCCGACCTTTTCTACCACCTGCCATCAACCTCCTTCGGTCACCATCTTCAAAGGGTTACCCACCTCGCGATAATACCCGACAATCATTCCACTGCGGATGATTGGGAGCGCGTCTTTCATCTTTTTCCTCGAGTGCATACACTCGAGTTCTGCAACCATGACCGTGAAACATCGACGCTATACTCTGACCATGAAGTCTTTGACGCCCTGAGTAGGTGTTTCGACAAGCAAGGACATCCCTACTCTCACCCACCTCTCCCCGAGCTTTTAACCTTATCTCTTTCTCCGGACGTACCTCCTGAGACGATATGGCTCGAAAACACTGTGGTGGAATGTCTCCGAACACGTGCATTCGCTAATGCACGCCCTGTACATTCCCTCTCCATGACAAGCTTGAATGAGGAACCAGAGGTTACCCGGGCCCTGCGCGATCATCGCAGGAAAGACCAGACTTTTTGGAAGACTTTTCGGCCGATCGGGGGGGACTTCTAAGCGATGAAAGTGCTCATAAGTAACGAATTCGGTTGTAATGACCAAACCGCACAAAATGCATCCTCCCAATTATTTTGTACGGCTTCCTAGTGGCTTCTCAGTAGCTCGAAAGCCGGTTCGAAAGCCTCGTGTACTGCAGTCCAGGATGAAGCATCCCCGAGATCAGGTGCTATGTTTTCGACGAAGCCGGTTGTCAATTCCTAGAACTGAGTACCAGTATTCCAATTTCACACTTCCAATTTCCGGATTCCAATTTTCGATGGTAAATATGGCAAAACATATATTTATTGCAGGTGGGTATATACTACATAGTACGACTGCGACTTGGCCGAGAACAACCCACGTGGGCTACTGTAAGCACTAATACCTTACAGAACGAGCTGAGACTTGTCTGGAGCACAATCGAAAGCGGGGTATGGTACACGAGAATCTAGCGCAGCTGGTAAGCAAACTTTCGAGGAGCTCGCAAAAGGAACGTACAGTACAAACACAGTAGGGTGGGAGGGCACAAGCGCGAGGGATGATGCATAACTTGTCCTGGAGCCACGATTAGTTCTGGAGTCTTGCGAGAGGGGAAGCAGCACACACCTCATAGACGGTACCGCGACGGCGCGACGTTATGGCATTATGACCGTGGCAGGAAGATTGAACGAGAACCTACTGCGAGTCAGAGTCAGAACAGCTCGCGCTCGATAGCGGAGAGCGACGACTTACTGGCTGAGCAGGTGCGCGAGCGACACGATCAAGAGGAAAGAGGGGGGGCAGTATCATCAGGGCAGAGCAGCAGACATGGTGGCGGTCAATAGCCAAGGACACGAGCTCGCGTCGTCGCGTTTATGTATGTACGGCGCGACTTCTCACGTTTCCGTTGCTCACCGCGACTACGCGCGCGCTCTCGACGGAGGCAACCATCACGCATCACGGGCGCGGGCGCCGCATTTCGTACGTTGCAGGCTTGAGATGTGCGAAAGCCGACTTAGTGCGCGAACGTTCAAGCAGTCTTATGGCTGCAGGCTGCAAGTACGATGCGGCCGCGAGCCTCTTCAATGCCTGGTATGCAGCACAGGCAGCAGTGTATGCCATACTAAGACTACGTCAGTCGAGAGCCCTGTATAATAAGAGGAGACAGCCTAAGAGGGACCTACCGGCAGGCTGTAACATTTGTATGGATCGGGGTTAGCATTCATCACAAGTAGATATCAATCGTGGTGAAGGAGGTGGGCGCTTTCAAGGAGATTCGAAGCCTATTTCCAGTCAATTCGAAGACAACGCCAACACGGCAACCATTTTTAGTGATCAGAATATCTAATGATATTTACAAGCCGCTTAAAACCCACTTGCAAGCCACATAAAGGTGCCGCTAAGCTCACGGCGCCTGCTATCGCCGCAAGTGGCCGAAATCGGCGAGGCGACCTTGCGATGATATAGTCCAAACTATAGTGTGGAGGAACACCTACTACCTATAGAATATCTTACCATGTTTGGCTACTTCGATCAAGTTAGTGTAACCGTCTTTCGCCACACCCTTTTAAAATGGATAATGCACTGTCCTCTACATACAAGTCGAGCGCTCTGGATCTGGCGGGGCTCGAGCTCGGGGAGAGCTCGGCGTGCTCGAATTTTTGATGGGGGATCGGCAAGGCAGCGATCATGATGATACGCGACCCGGGGTGTTCAGGCAGTTGGATTAATACAAGAAATTTCGGTGTAGAAGAAGCATGCATATGGGCTGGAGGGAAGTAGTTGAAGCGCTCCTAATGATGAGTGGATGTAACATCACTATTTGAATACCAGTAGAAGAGGTCTGCAGCGTGCCTGGCTTACCCAGCTTAGATCTAAACATCTTTGTAATCAGATAAGTAATGGGCGTGGGCGATTATTCACACGCGTCAACGAAGGCATGATCAGGTGCTGTCGTTCGTGTTCTTTCCTCCTGCGTCCATCTCTCTATCGCAGTGAGTATAACGACTGGTCTTTCTGCAATCAATCCTCATCATACACGAGTAGATGATGTCAGATCTGGAATGTGTTCATCACCTTCGGGAACGCTTCAAGGCCCTACATTGTGCAGAGATCGTTGCCAACTGGTCGTCAATGCCTCGGGAACGCTCCCAGATCGTACAACTGCTCCGGCAAGATTCCAACGCACTGAGGGAGATGCTACGAGAAACGAATGCTCAGCTCAATGCACTCGCACCTATAGGCCGCCTACCCCCAGAGATACTTGGGACCATTTTTACTCTTGTCGCAAAGGCCGAACCTCCCCAGTACGCGTCCAAGTCCATCAAAGGCGACCTCGGGTGGGTGCGCCTCTCGCATATCTGTAGAGCGTGGCGCGATCTCTGCATTGATACTCCGTCGCTTTGGGGTCGGGCCATTGGCCGACTGCCTCGTGCTCTGCCCGTCTTCATGGAAAGGGCTGGGAAGCACGTCCCGCTCGATTTCTATCTATCACCAGGCTGGAATCGCAGGCTTGACGGTCGTCACCATGCAGAGCGCTTTGCTGCTGACGTGCTTCGGCAGCAATCCAAGCGCGTCGAAAACCTTGAGCTACGCGACGGCAGCCCCGGCGAGGCCTCGTCCATCAAAGAGACGCTCACAACGCACACCTTCGACGCTCTAAAATATCTTCGGATTGAATCTGCCACTCTCCCGGGGTACAGTGACGTCATTTCTCCTCTGCGGGCAAGCGCTTTACGAACCATACATTTCCATACCTTTTTCATGCCATTCGTCGCGGAACGCCTTACGACGCTCTCACTTCATGCAATCGGTAACGTTCTGGGTAACGGTCTGGATACTGCGAAATTTCGCAGTATCATCGAGAACTGCCCGCTTCTGGAGATAATCTGGCTTTCTGGCACAACCAGCCTACACTTCATTAACCTAGCCGGTCTCCCTGCCCTTCCACTCCCTCGACTGAAGCGTGTTCATCTTGATTTGGATATATTTGGATCAGACGTCAATCATTTCCTCGTCTCCCTCGTCATACCCCACACTGCGCAGCTTCTCGTCCATGGGGCAAAGTTTGAGTTTCTAGCAGACTTCCGACTCTTCGAGACCATCTTCAGAGTGACGACGACGGGTGACGATTGTATCGCACTTGTTTTCGCAGGGAACTCTATCTCCCTCGAAACTGTCCGTCACAATGGTGGTCCTCGTCGTCTCCAAGCAGAGGTCGAATTTGGCGACTTACTCGAGCTCTCGCACGCCCTCCATCGGCTTGACAAGGAGTTAGAGCCGTACCTCAAGCGGGTGACGCATTTAACGTTCCGCTCCCCGACAACACGCGCCGTAGGGGGCTGGGAGTCCATGTTTTATCTCTTAAAAGATGTTGAAACGATAGACATCATCGTCCATCCCGACAGTCCTTTCCCTGAGGAAGGGAACTCTACGCCAGCCGGAGCCATTCTTGAGGCTGTCGGTCATTGTTTCGACGAGTATGGCATCCCTTTGCCCATATTACCCCTCCCGAAGCTCGCGAACATCACGCTGAGTCTCAACCTCTTCCAAAACTTCGGGCAAGCCTTGATACGACGCGATCTCGTTTCATGTCTTCAGACGCGTGAGTTCGCCGAGGCACGCCCGGTGCGAACCCTTCACCTGAGCGGAGTCCCGGGAGACCACGTTGCTGCCATTGCTTTGAACGGATTGGTCGAGAGTGTGGTGTGGAGGAGCTGACGGATGCCTGCTACAAAGCGACTCGTGAATGTTACATTAGTATAGTGGATGTTAACATGGTGTATACTTGCCCTCGGATGTGGCACAATTTTAAACATCGATGTAGGATGCCCGATACTTCGCCAACCAGGTCAACCCTTCGCCACATATTCTCCGCTGCCTTCTATTCATCCGGACTGCAGCTTGAGTAGCCTGCGTTGAGACCGTCTGCCAGACGTCGATCGAGCCTCAGAGTTGGATCTCCTTGAAGATGCACATGCGAGCTATGGGTTCTAACGATGGCTGTCATATGGGGCAGACGTTGACAATATTACATTCTATAAGCACAACTTCTAGATGAGCTCTAAGAAGTGACAAAGCGATGAGATGGACATGGCAGCATGCAGCGAGGTCGTCTAAGCAAAGACACGCAAATCACGCCTTCTTCGGGCCACCAAGCTTGGTCCCAATGCCAGTGCCTGCAGATATACACGAGTCAGTGCACAGCCCACGAAAAACAGATAGCCGCCTACGTACCGCGGAGTTTCACGCCGAGAACACGCTCAAGCTTGCCGAGGATCTGCGGGTTTGGCGTTGCCCTGCCAGACTCATAGTCCTGCAGCACCGACGGCTTCTCGTTGATCTTCTGCGCTACATCCTTCTGCGACAGCTTCAATTCCATACGCGCTGCCATCATGGCCTGTAGAATCGAGTCAGCGCTACACGCGACCGATGATGATGCGGTGCGGCACTCACACGACCGACGTCCGCGGAAATCTTTGGCGGCGGCGCGACCTCGTTCTCGCGGTCAAGCTTGGCGATCTTCTGGTGGTCGGTACCTGCAGGATGTGTCAGAAAGTAATTTGGCTGCGATATATATAATACCTACCAACGTGCGCCTTGTTCTGAGAACCAGTTACTTTCTTCTCGGTGGCGACAACAGCGCCAGATCGGCGAGCCTGGTTCAAGTCGTCAGCTCAAAAAGAGATCCTAGTTTGTACAAGGAGTACGCACAGCTATAAATATCAGTTAGCAAAGCAGATATGAACCCCCTGTAGATTATACGCACCATTGATGTCCGAGTTGGTCTTGGTGACCTTCGGCGCACGCGCCTTGCTGCCGATAACAACCTTGGCGTCCCAGTCGGTAGACATTGTGATAGATTGAAAAGGTTGGTTTAACGAGTAGGGCAGAGGGTACAGAAGTGGTGGTGGTCGAGAGATGAGTTGGCCTTGACGCAGGCGCGCTTCGGCGCTATGCGCTCACAGCCCGAGCACGTGGAGGCGCCTCACGATGACTTGCCGTTGTCGGCACCGCGTCGGGCAATTCTCTCTTGTTCCATGGTTTTCCTCTCAGTATATGTTACATTTGTATCGTGTAGACAGTGCAATGGGGTGTTGTTACACGCTGTATATATCGCAGGACCCTACATAGAAGAGACACATACTTATTATATCACCCTGATCCGACGTCATGGGCGTGTGTACCATCCGCACAATGCACCAAGAGCAAAGATAGCGAGACCGACACCGGCAGATACTCTTGGGGTGGGTCAGAATGAAGGATGCATACGCGGAGCTCAAGATAAAGACGTACTGCGAAGACAGAGTCGTTGTGCTTGTCCTTGACGGTGCTCTGCTCAGCCCGATCTCTGTGGAACTCGGTACCCGGTTGTTCTCCCAGCCTTCGTCGAGCAAACGATCCATTTGGTCCTCTTCAAGCCGAGCAAGGTCGTCCATATCCCACTGATTACACAGATTGATCATCCACCGCATGCGTCGCCTACCAACGTCGCCGCCGACGCCAGGCGCACGCTCCTTCAGACGTTCCCTCAGCGTGCCAGTCTTCACAATGGCATCCCCGGCACCCTCCGGTACGGCGTCCTCGATGCGTTTGCGGATGATGTTCGCAAGCTTAGGTCCTTTACCATTAGTCGAGACCATGATCTGGAGCGGGCCGCGGCGAATCTGGGACCCGAAGTAAAAGTCGCAGTATGACGGGTCGTCGGCAACGTTTACTGGAATGCGACGCTCCCTGCATTGCGTCCCAATAGCTCGAGAGACGTCCACGTCGTCAATGGCCGTGAGCACCATGTCCACGCCGTCCAGATCAGGCAGTTCAAAGTTGCGGTCACGGTGTGTTATTCGTGTCGACCGGGTAAGGAAGTCTTTGGTCAGAGGATGGAGACCCGCAGCAGGACAAACAAGCGTTATAGAAGCGCCCGCAGCAAGCACGTTCTCTATACGTCCTGAAGCAACCTCGCCACCGCCAACGATGAGAACAGTCCTCCCGTCGAGCTGCCAGGCGACCAGAAGCGATCCGTGTTCATCAGTTGTACCCATCCAGATGCGCGGTAGCAGGGTTGGATTCGCGTCAGTGTGGGTTTGTATGCACGAGTATGCGGTGCTTGTCCCGCGTGTACAAGAATAGTAGGTGTGGGTGGTTGTTCAATCTGAAGAACAAAAGCGCGACGGACTTGTTTGCGGGTTCGAGTTCGGTCCCACGCCCCGAGGCTCAAGCGGCGACGCCTCGTTGCCGCCGTACCTGACCACATTGAAACTATAAGGATACATTCCATTGAGGCGTACTTGGACTTCAGCTCCTTGCATCCCACCTCCACCTTCCCGGCGCTGTGCGTCGTAGCCGCTGCTCGCTGCGAGAGCTTCCCAGGGGCATCTTGCCTGTTACCACTGTTTCGGCCCTGAGAAACGGTTTCTATAGCACCTCGAGGCAATCAGATCTCACAACCGCGTTGAGGTGACGATTCGGCCCGTTATATATGCGCAGGCCCTCGCTAACTGTTTCCCGTTCGACTTTCGCTCGACTGTCTTCTTCTTTCCGTCCTTTTCTTTCTCTTCGTCTTTCCTCAGCGTGCAAGCCACCCACCGGCGTTGAACGTCGTCCCCTCGTTATCTTCACTCGTATACAGTCCTTTCCAGCCACATCAACCTCACCGGCCCTGGGTACTTGCTCCTGCTTCACTCTCGGGAAGAGTCCATTCTTTTTACTTGCCCCTCACATCGCTATTGTATAGGTGCGTACACTTTCTCATCGAACGAGTCGTATAGTGCTAATATACGCTTACAGCCCCCTCTTTCTATCCACTCACCCCCATCCAACAAGATGCTTAAGAAGGTCTACGGTTTCTATGCCCTCTTCACCCTGTTCATGCTGGCAGGGGCCGCCATCTCCATCGCATTCTCCCTCGTCTTCGGCAAAAAGGACCTTTTCTTCAACATGATCTTCTCGTCGGAGGACCGCATTAGTGCGTAAAGTATGTCGTATTGCATCGCCTGCCCGACTGACATGCTACAGGCGGTATCATCCTCGGTGTCTTCCTTGCCCTCACCTCTGGTCTCTCCATCCTTGCCGTAGTGCAGCGCAACCACGTCACCGGCCCGCTCGTCATGCTCAACTGGATGTTGATCGCGGATGCCGTTGCGGTCATCACTGTTGGTTCCCGCATCTGGTTCTTCTCCCTTCGCCAGCGCGCCGAGTTCCACACTAAGTGGATCGAGTTGTCGGGAGCTGAGCGCATCACCATTCAGGATATGGTACGTCGCGCTGTATTGCTTGTTTGAGGGCCATCCCTGACGCTCGCACTCAGTTCTCTTGCTGCGGTTATTTCTTGGGAAACGATACGGCCGAGATTGGCGGAAAGTTCTGCACCAGCCAGGACTTTGCTAACTCGCTCAATGCAACCAACACGGCCAACTTTTGCGTCACTCCCATCACGCAGAAGACGGACTACACGCTTGAGAACACCTTCACGTACGTCCTAAACAAGGTGTCTGGGATGTCTATCTGAAGACCAATTATAGCTCCATCTACGCGTTCATGGTCCCCGTCATCGGCCTTTTCTTGGCCTCACTTTGCGTGATTCAGATGGTGCGTTTGCTGGAGTCTCCCTACATAAGACCATACTGACATTATCTCGCAGAGGAACGAGATCGAGCGCTTCAAGCGGATCGACCTGAAGCGTGGCGGTCGTGGCTTCGTCTAATCCATCGACCTCGCGTCGCTGCGCTCTCCGTCTCCGTATCGCAATGAGCGTCTCACTTACTCTCTTCTCGTATCAAGTCCGGCTTCGTCTGCGGCCCTGCGTGCATGCGCAGTCGTCGCGGCGAAAACCCATGGCAACAAAGAAGACGGTTCACATCGTTGATAATCATCTTGCCGGACGTTTTCTCATCTCTTGTCTGTTGTTCCACGGCCGCCGTGTATAGAAAACCCCTTCACTCATCGCGGGACTGGCTTGTATATTTAGCTGTGGTATCTCAACTTTGTGGGGGGACAGGAATCTGAATGGATATATCGGGACTGCGCACCGCGTTTGGGAAGCCCGAATACGCTTGAAGCTTTTATTCAACTTGATTCAAGCGTTTCTCTGACAACGGGCTGCGGAGCGAGCATCGGCCTGCAAGCTACAAGCCTAGACTTCGTTGGGCGCCTCTGGCCTTCGACTGCGCCTGGGTTGGAGTAACAGTTGGGCGCAGCGGCAGGCTGCCAGTGCCACCAAGAGCAAGGCAATTGCTTGATTCATGAATGGCGAGGTGGAATAAAGATCATCGATCAAGTCGTACAACAGAAAATCGTATAGTATACATGCGTCTACAGTCAGCTTTACAGTACATCTACTGTTCGGTCATAGTTCGAATGTTCGATGTTCACAGCTTAGCTTGCGCCTTTGCGCCTCCTTGAGCGGCCAGAGCGGCCGCGTAGTCCTCTTGAAGCTTACGCCTGAGTACTTTACCAGTCGGTAGCTTGGGAATCTGAAGCTTATTAGTCCAGTCGTTAAGTGGCTTCACAAGCGAACGCGAACGTACCTCTTCAACGAACCCAATGCCTCCACGCAACCACTTTGGTCGACTGAGACGCTCCTTGATCCAAGCTTCGAGCTCGTGGGCGACCTGCTTACGACCGATCTTCTTGCCTGCATCCGACAGCACGATCCACGCGCGTGGCACTTTCTCGTCGGACATGCGCGTCCCTGGGACACCGGCGACGGCGACGTCCGAGATAAGCCCACCAGGATGCAAGAGGATTGTGTCCTCGATCTCAAGCGGGGACACCTGCGTGCCGGAAACCTTGAGCGTGTCCTTTGCCCGGTCAACGTAGCTACACGAGATGAGCATGGTGGAAGGGACAAAGCAAGGACATCGGACGTACAAGTACCGCCCCAGCTCGTCCACTTTGAACCTGTCACCCGTATGCAACCAGCCCTCGGTGTCAAATGTCTCCGCCGTCGCCTTCGGGTTCTTGTAGTACCCCATCGCAACGTTGCCTCCTTGAAGCAGAAGCTCCCCAGGTTCATTGAACGCCGCGTCAGATCCATCTTCTCGAACGATACGCGCCCGCATAGAAGAAATGAGCACGCCGGTAAGCCCTGGGGTAGGTTGTACATGCGGGAAGAGTTGCTTGATAGGTTCGATTATGGCCGCCACCGTCTGTACATGTATAAGTGCCCGGGCGGGATGTATGCATATATGCAGACACGTACACATTCGCTCATACCATATCCTTCTGTGAGCGAGATCACATTCTTCGCGCGCTTTGCGAGCTTACTGCGAAGGTCGGGCGGAAGGTACGCAGCGCCGGTGCTGATACTCAAGATCCCATCAAGGTTGACTTTACGAAGCGTTGCATGTGTAGCCAGTTGGTGAGCCATACTTGGGACCATCGACAGTGAGGTCACTTTGTACTTCTGGATTGACTCCGCGACGCGTTCGGGATTCCATTTAGGTAAGTAAACGAAGGTCTGTGGCGCGAATAGCATGCGAATGATGAAGGCGTGCAAACCCATGCTGCGACGGTATATTTGAGCGCATGCATCCACTCAGAAGCAACGTAGACTTACGTGTGATACATAGGCAGAATGACTAGAGCCACTGGGATACCCTCTGGAGTGTTCAATGTCGCCGGTTGCTGTGGGACGTCAGCCTCATTTGCAAAGATCCTTGCGAGCTCAACGTACCGGAAGGACGGGCGCCGATTTCTCGAGTATGATAGCTATTTGTACTGCTCCGTAATAAATATTCTTATGCGAGAGCAGGACACCTAAAGGCATGATTTAGTGACTGCGCACGGTTTCTACAATATGTTTTGGGCCAGTGTGACTCACCCTTGGGCAAGCCGCTCGTCCCGCTCGAAAACACCATGTACGCGATACTATCCTCCTTTACCGGTGCATAGGGCACACGAGGAATTCGTTCAGACTGCACGCGTTGGATGAGGTCGGAGAAGCTCGGCCGTCCATGGACATGGCCGCCGAGAATGAAGATTCTGCTTTCGGGCAAGCCAGTCTCTTTAGCTGCCTCCAGTGCAATGGGCAGTAGACGCGGGCTGACGAAGAGCGTGCGCGCATCTGATAGCTTCAGCAGTGTGCGAGATTCTGCTGGCGTAACCAGAGATGGGATGAGGCTGAACGGAACTCCGATCTTGAACAGGGCGTAAACAATGACAGGATAGTCCTAGGCCAGCGTCAATAGAGTGGCGCCGAACAGACACGAGCGAACTTACCAGACAATTCTCGCTCATCAGGCCTACGAAGCCCTGGTCAGCGGTCAGACCCAGTCCCCCAGCGCCGAGGGCTGTTGCGGCATCGGCGACGCGGTCAAGAAACTCGCGGAATCTGCGCTTCTTCCCCGTAACGCCGTCGATCTGCAACGTATAGTCGTCCAACGCTTGGAACTCGGGGCGCTCAAGCGCAAGCTCAGCATAGTTCTTGGTCGGCCATTGCGGGACCTCCGGCCAAAGATCTGCAGTCAAGATGCCTGGCATGGTCTGAAACGACCAAGAGAAGATTGGGGCGGGAAGAG
Organism: Peniophora sp. CONT; assembly: GCA_001632445.1. Taxonomy (NCBI): domain Eukaryota; kingdom Fungi; phylum Basidiomycota; class Agaricomycetes; order Russulales; family Peniophoraceae; genus Peniophora; species Peniophora sp. CONT. The sequence continues at coordinate 5,600 of KV424761.1, read as the reverse complement.
AAGCTCTGGGTTGGGGCGCGCGTCCGTGCTTTTATCGGTATCGGCATGCCGTTCTGAATGCGGGGTAAAGAGCCTTTCGCTGAGCAGGGTATCGGCTATTCCGGCAATAATGCCCCGGACCAAGTTGGTCTGCTGTTCACCGCAGTGGGGATCATGTTGGCTTTGAACATACCTCACGAGTCCGCGTGAGCTCGGTTAGCGGCTCCGGAAGCTTTTCTCGCACGCCTGTACCTGCCTATCGCGCCGTCGGTATCAGCCTGCGCGCTGTCCTAGGCACACTGACAGAAGTTGGTGACGTGCATGTCGTTCTCTCTGACATTCACCATCTCGTCATCAAGCTACACCGGTGCCAGCCGGTCCTGGAACAGGCTGTAATCAAATATCATCGGTATTAATTCTTAAACGATTCGCCTACATACTTTAGTCGCAAAGTGGATTTCTTGCCGTGGGGATTGCAAACGATGTAGACAATCTAAACGCTAGATTCATTCCTATGGGACGGCTCTGACGGTCGTGGGACGAAGATGGTGTTCTCTGGTTGGTTGAGGGGCCTGCGATCACTGTTGTCGTCAGCGAATCTACAACTAGGATAGCCTACAACGTCTAGAAATCTCACGGCAAGAAATCCAGTCATCCTACTGTTACCATTACAGCGCCGACGAACTTGACACACAACCTCCCAGCTGAAAGTGAAACCTCTCTCAAAGTACGGTTGCAAATGCAGCAAGTTCCCGTCTTGCAACGCTTTAGCGCTTTACTGTAAGCTTGATGTGATAGAATGTAACGTAGTGCACTGAAAACGCCAAAACGTGGCAAGCGCGAGTGATGCGGCGCACGAGACTCGAGCGCTCATCTTGCTTCCTGCCACAATTGATCAACCCACATACCACTGTATACCACCACATTCTACCTTGTCCATGCTGATACTGGAACGAATTATCTGGGCTCATCGATACTTCGTGCTTGTGGGAAATCATAGTCCGCATGTTGACTTCGGCAAGAGAGGTGTGGCATCATTCCTTTCGTATATCCTTCATGGACTCACTCCGACAGCGACAGACGTGTCGGTTGTGTTCACGGACTACTCTAACTCGACGCCTGCTCTCACTGAGACTGTTGAACCCTTTCGTGTCAGCCCAGATGCAGCTCGTACGACGGTCATCGACATCAAGCCTTGGATCGCCCGAGAACAAGATGAGGAACTTCGACTTCATAGCTTGCGCGCCGACGAACACATACTCCTCGCGTCTCAAATGCAGCGCTCAGATATTGCTCACAACCTACTTCAAGAAGCAGATAGTCTAGCTCGCATAGCGGCGTTGCTACGTCTGCGCGCCGACTACGTTGCGAAACCACCCATCCTGCGACTCCCTCCCGAGGTTTTCTTAATCATCGCCTCACTTGTCGCAGATGCAGAACGACCATCGGCGGCGCGCCCCAATCAGCGTCTATACTCACTCTTCGCTGTAGACCCCGAATACATATACGACTCCAACACGTTCCACAACCTTGATGAGGACGGCAGTTTGCGTCCCGCAACCATCGGATGGGTCAAATTGGCTCACGTATGTCGCTGTTGGCGGCGTCTTTGCTCGGACGCACCCGAGCTCTGGGCTCGCGGTATCGGGTGTTTGCCACGCATGCTCTTGGAGGCCATGCAGCGCGCAGGAGATCATGTACCCTATGATATTTGCGTGAGGACCAAATTATCAGACTTGGAGAAGGATTGCGTAATCGACATGCTAGCGAGCCGTGGTCGATCTTTGGACTGGGTCGTGAAAGACCCTTCGCAAATTATTTTTTCCAACACGTTTCTGTCTGGACGCAACTTCCCAGCTTTGACATATCTCAGGGTCAAAATCCCCTATCAACCGTCCACCGACGTCGTGCCAGAAATTGCTTCATTCTCGGCGCCCAATGTAACCACTCTGGACTTTGCCCATTTCATGATTCCTTTTGTTGCCCCGCTCCTCACCACTCTCCGGCTGTACTATGTACAGATAACCCCCCACATGCTGTTAGACATTCTGCACACTTCACCCATGCTGAGACGCATTGAGGTCTCTCTATCCTATGGCACTATGTGGGAAGACGGCTTCGAGGCCAGAACAACATGCGCGCTGCCCCATCTGGAAGCTCTGGATATGACGGCTAGAAACCTGCCAGGCGCAGCACTTGCCAATTTCCTACGCGCAATGGTTCTCCCCTCGAAGGCTTCAATTGAGCTTGCTTGTGCATGGCAGGGAGCCGACGACATGTCCGAGCTTTGGGAAGTCGCTAAGAGCTCGTTCTGGCGGGACGCTCAACTCTGGGGTATTGACCGAGATATAATGTCCGTGAGGTTCCGCATGTCTGAGCACAGTCATAATATGCCTAATGCAACCCGCGGCGGACGTCCGCACTGGCGTGGGAGCCTCGACTTTACCTGGCAGCGGCGAGAGACGACCATCGAAACCCTAATGCTTCAGGTCATCGCTCGGCCAAGTCTCGTTGGAGCTTTCAACAGCCTTCAATCCGTCGAGCTCCTCACTTTACGGTTGGGGTTGGAGGAATGGCGCACGATCCTCGGGCAGCTCTTGTCCGTGACCACGATGTCTTTGCAATCGGGGCAATCGGAAGAAGATCGAGCAGGGTGCGACGCCTTTTTGCAAGCTCTCGCACCATCAGTACCGGACTCAGTCAATTCCGAGCCATTGCCCAAACTCCTACGATTACAGTTCTCAAGTTCATGCCAGGTCTCAATCGCAAATGTCGTCGCAGTCATCAAACGCCGCTCGACATATGCCCGACGCTTCCCCAACTCCGAGTCATCCATGCCACAATACCCATCCTTGCGGCTCGGCATCCTTGATCTCAGGTGGAAGGCGAGCTCTACCTTGGGAATCTCAGAGATGCAGGACGCAATGGCTTGCATCAACGTTGTCACCTGGCTAGACGGTTGGATGGGCGGACCTCAAAGCACGCTGATACGAGTCGATCAAATGGACGTACGTCTCGGTCCGAGGTTTACCTACAATCACGCAGATGGATCGCGTCTGCAAGCTTACTGTATTTCCGGCCCCAATTGGCCCTGCCATTGTGCTGTATGCAAAACATTCATCATTTCAAATTTGTGAAGTTTTCTGTCTGTCTAGCCTGTGCGTCGTATTGGTATATGTGTATTACTGTATCATGAATTGAAACGTTATCAATATTGTTGTCGGAACTTAAAAGTCGCGAGATATCCATTCTGTGTTGCATAACTCCTTTTCTTTGTAGGGAACGTGTGGACCGGCCTCGCGCAACCTTAAGTTAATGGACCGCTAGGATGTTTGAGGGGGACGGACGAACCATCCCGTGTGTTCCATAACTTTTACAACTCAACTGGGATAAAAGTGGGTATCGGGAACGTTACAACATGTCATACGCTGTACAGAAACAAAGACATTACAACAAGATGAACGAGTCGCGAACCCCTCATTTAGCTTGCTTGCTCTCCATCCGGAGACCCCTATACCAGTACTCAGTCCATGCACACGCAAAATCAAATTGGCGACTCACATATGATATATAGTCCGGGCTTTCGCAAGCCTTGTACTCCTTAAGTAGTTCATCTGCAGTGGCCCTGACCCATGATGGTCAGTACACGAGCCCAGACATACATTACAAGATATGCGCACCGTGCGTCGTCAAACTCCTCCAGTCCGTTCTCAAACATCCTCTCCTTTTTATACTGCTCCATGAACGCGTTGCGCTTCCGCAACCTGTCGAATTGATCCAGCATACGTTTGAACAAGCTAGCGATGCTCGTATGGTTTGCCAGCATGAGCCCGCTTACGCGGTGATTCGTCGTCACATACGGAGACCGTCGAGTGAGCGCGACCTGGATGCTAGCGGGACCCCATGGGATGAAGTTTGCCAGTTGTCGCTCACGAATACGAAGCAGCGACTGGTGCACATCCGTCGGGTCGACGTCGCCTTGAATTACGTTTAGGATAGAGATATAGCAGGCCGTCTTGCTCGGTGTTGTTGAAACCATGCGATTCTTGGGTTGCAATAAGCGGCGCATAACGTCGAGCACCGTCGTTCGTCGGATGGTCTTGGCCTGTAAGTTGCGAGGTTAATGTCTTTGCACTCTTGACGAGACATCTTAAGCGAGGCTTACCTGCTCGACGGAGTCGTTTGTAAAGGGCGTGTACGAGGTCATGAGGAAGTGGCATCTTGGCGTTGGGATGAGGGAAGCGATGATACCGACGAGATCGTTGTTCATATATCCGGGGTATCGCAGAGTCTGTGTGCTAGCCGCCATAACAGTGGCAACCTGATGTAAATAATGAGTGATTGACGTGGAAATAATAAGCTGAAAGGCAAACAAGCTGGTTCGTCTGGTCAAATGACGGCGTCTGGACATGCAGCCTATCAGCGGCGATCCGCGCAAGTGCACCGTTGTCGAGAACAACGACTGAGTCCGCATGGTTAGTGAGCCGTTTAAGCGTAAGCAAAGCGTTGTATGGTTGCACAACTACGTCCCCTTCTTGAGCGTTTGGGAAGACCGAGTATGTTTGGATCAGCTTCTTGGGAAACTTGTCGTTTAGGCGCTCGAGTAGGAAAGAGCCGAGACCAGAACCGGTGCCACCCGCTATTGAGTGCATAACCATAAAGCCCTTAATGGAGTCATTAATTATGCCTATCTCGTTGGCGCAATAACCCGTACCTCGAGTGAATCGCTCCCTTCAGCTTCTCGGTCAACCATCTCCATGATATCCTCGTATAATCGTTCGCCAGCCGAGTATCCTTGCGCCCAGTTATTGCCCGCACCACCGCCATCCTTTGACAAGAAGATATTTTCAGGGTTATACAATCCAGCGTACGGTGACGTGAGGATGTTGTGGATGACCTGCGCTTCACCACTTCCAAGTCAGTCCAGTGATGCGCGCTTAAGTAGCTTAACGCACGCGAGGTTCAAGATCAACGAGGATGGCGCGCGGAATATAGTGCTCATCATCAGCCTGGTAGAAGAATACATCCTTGCGGTCTCCTCCTTCTGTGGCCCACTCCTCTAGGATACCCTCTTGATTGATGCCATGCTCGGCGCAGAGGCGTTGCCAGAACACCGAACCGACTTGTTGTTTTGTCAGATCCAAGTCCTTTGAGCAAATAGCACGAACATACCTTGGTTACCGCACTGGCCTAGCTGTACTGTGACAATTTCCCGAGGCATGAATGCGCAAATGGCTGTCCGAGACGCGTCGCGCGTTTGATCACGAACCGCGCGCGGTCACGGTGCGATGACGTGGGAACAATAGCGCGCCGCGCGGTCGGGTCAGATCAAACGCGTCAACTTGCCGGTGTGGTTCAAGTCACATCTCATCTTCGCGCGAACAACTTGCTCTTGCTTTCCAACTACCACCATCACAGTCATGGCTTCATCCAGTCGCGCATCTTCTGCGTCTTCTTCAACTGCTAACAGCTCCTGCTCATCACTTCGCACGCACTCGTCATCGCGCCCTTCATCATCCTCTAAACGGTCTTTATATGGCTGTAACTCGGCATCGACTTCCATGTCCTCACTGGAGAGCAGCACCAATCCGGAAAAGCGCTGCAATTGCGAGCTTGTCGAC
>KV424760.1:30555-62891 GCA_001632445.1 Peniophora sp. CONT | reverse complement strand
CTTCGGGGATGTCCGATCAGTTGAGCGGGCCGGCCTTCGCTATCCAACCAATGGAAATGGTGGGGATATCACGTGCCCGGTCCGGACAAGAATGTGCGCTCGTTTCCAAGCTGTTTCTCTTCGAGCCCCAGAATTTGACATAAGTAAGTAACAACGGGCCTCGGATATGCTGTAGAACCCCGTGCCAACAGTTGTGTACATCACCACAACTCAACTTGCGAAGTTGTAATAGATATCAGTATCTAGCGTCAAGAAGTTTCACTTGAAGTACAGGTAGGGTACTATGACAAATATACTACTACAGCGGAAAGAACAAGTGCCCGCGCAAGAAGTCCAACGCCCGACTGCAATACGGACAAGGAACAACCACGCTTCATTCGTCTGGGCGTTTGTGCAGAACCTCGTCCACGAACTCCAATAGGTGTTTATGATCGGATTCCTCTATGTGATCGAACCCCAATTCCAATGATTTGACAGGAATGCCGCGCTCGGATCGATTTTTGAGCATCTCAAGCAGAGGGCTACACAACACCCCAAATTCGAAGTCCTCGATACCATCGCTTGCTTCATCGTCCGACAAGTACAATGTATTGAGAGCGGGGCAGAGCATGGAAGGTGCTGAAGAGAATGAATTAGATGAATTGGATGAGAAGAGTTGTCTTAAAGGGGTAAACGCGTCTGGTGCTGCGCAGTAACCGAGATGAAGGGTTCGAACTGCCTTGAAGGATGCATAGGCGGGTGGAAGACCTGCGTGGCGTAGACATTCCCCGATTGAGTCGTCATCGAAAGACAAATATCGGATTTGAGCGAGGTTGAACATGGACGAGAAGCGCGCGATAGCAGCGCTAAGCTCATCTCCCGTCCAAGGATCGGTATAGAAGTCAAACTCCGCTATGCACGTCCATCTTGTATCAGATAAATCCGGCGGATAGGCGGCATCCGTTCCGCAATCCGCGCCGTAGACCTTCAAGCAGAGCCAATGCTCGTCCTCAGCATGTATCTGCAGTGCAGACATGCGAGATATCACTGCGTTGTACGCAGTAACATGGGCTGAAAACATTCTGGTATACTCCACGTGCGCCGTCAGCGACCTGGAGTCAAACTCCAATTGTGGTTCGTCCAGAGAGATCTTTATTGAAGCCGAAGACGGTAGCGTGAGCATCGTCCAGAGTTGATGAATCCTAGCATGACCTTGACCTATTCTGAGCATCTCGAGCGAAGGAAAAGGGATAGGCTGGTTTCTCTCTGCCTGAGGAAGTTCGCTTAGATTCGGGATATAACCGTAAAGTTCCAACTCTCGAAGATTGGCGCACAATCTCAAGGCACTGACAAAGGTTGCAGGCGACAGCAGAGAGGAGTTATCCAGCAACATCTGCAGCTTGAGTGTTGTCAGGCCGGTAGGCCAATGCTCGCTATAGCTTAGGGAGACATTCGTGAGCTCGAGGTGGCGCAAGTTCGGTGCCGAAAAGGATGGCAAAATGGAGAGTAAGGATGTTGTAGAGTTCAAGTTGACGTCTGTGTCAATGTGCAGGTATAACGAGTCCAAGAGCGGGAGACTTTTCGCGCGCAACCCGTGAATCAGTTCTATTGCTGGCACATTGCCATCTGCCATTATTTCCCGTGCTCGATGAAGATGCTTCAAAGCGAGTCCCAACCGGGCAGAAGGACAGTCCGAAGGCAACTTGATGACAATTGGCGCGTCATGTGCCCTTTCCAAAAGGGTTTCATTGGGAACGATATCGAATGCAAATGCTTTCTTGCCCCAAAGACTATGCATTCCCAGCAGGACCGTTCGAAAGTGATGACAGACGCGACCAAGACGCATCCAATGTCTAGTGTTTGCAACGAGATCGACGACGGCGTGAAAAAGCAACTGCATGATCTCCGGAGGTAGGCGTAGAATAGGACATCGCAAGTGGTTAAGTCGTCGACTGAAGCGTGCAGTGAGGGACCGGAGGTAGTCTATGTCTTCTAGAAGCGAAGCCTCCGTGGTATCACTATAGGCGGCATTTGAGATCGGCGAAGAGAAGATGCTGTCGAAATGTTGCAGTCGGCGAGCCGCAATCACCTCAATCGACGTGCCGCTGCATAGTTCACTTGAGTCTTCACGGTAAGTGTACATCTGGGGAAGGTTCACTAACATGGGAGACTCTGCCGCCCCTTGCAAAGGAAAGGAGGCTGGGACGGACATGGTGGCAGATGGTGGCAGGAGGTAAGAGACGTCGCCGCGTCGAGCGTAGCCGCTCGCCTCGTGGCCGTGTCCCGCGATCACAACTTATCAAAGACTGGCACATTTCCTTTGAAGTTTCGCGCAATGGAGCGAAATGATGATCTGTCGAGAACGGTTCGGGTGTCCAGGTACTTAGGTCTGATAAAAGTGGTCTACTGTAATTTTCAGACCCGACGTTCGTAACGCGTAACGTCGATACATTGGAGAGGGGGACCGTACATGGCGTCAGCTGGAAGGGGAAGTGCAGAGAAGGACGTTGAGAGCGATGTGGACACAATGATATGTAGTAAGAAACAAGACGCGTTTGCGTCCGAAATCAAGTTTATCGCCGCGTGTACATGTAGCCAGCCGTGCGACGTTGCTGCCTTGCAATCACCCTCAAAAGCACTGGATACCAGCATACTGTTATATGTCATATACCAGATTCAACCGTACTACAAATGTGACACAATCCCAAACCCAACGTGAACTGCTAGCAAATGTAAAGGCATACAAGACACAAAGCAACCTAACAAAAAACATGATAAAAAATAACACAGCGTCCTATGGTCCCTAAATCCTAGAACCGATCAAGTCCCATGATATCCTTCAGCAGTCCGAGCGGGTGAATGTACATGAGCAGAAGGCGGAGGTGGAGGGAAAGTAGCAAATAACTCAGGCGATGACACAGAAGACGAAGGCACGGCTAAGAGGTAGAGCGGGTAAGCCGGTTGAGGCGTCGGCTGCGGCGCATTCGCAGGAGCTCCTGGCTGCATCCCCGGCATTGAGTACACGTACATCGGTGCCGGCGGAGGGGGAGGTACAGGCGGAAGATACGTCGCCGTGAGCGGAGGGTGAAAGCCGTTTTGACTCGCGCTCATAGGTCCCCCAGCTCCAGTGGGTACCCGTCCGAGCGCCGGTGTACCCGCACCAGCGAGCAGATCGGCTCTCCGTTTGAGCGAGTACCACGGCTTAGGCTCCCCCGAGCTCCTACGTCTTGCGCGCTCCGTCTCAGCGGGCACGAAGTCTTCCGCGATTGTCTCGCCGAACCACGGCATGTCGTTGATTTCCTTCAGGAAGCGACCTATGGCGGCGAAGTGCGTGGGTAGTGGCGGGTCCTCTGGTGTGCGAGGTGGACTTTCCATGCGATCGTAGTCCGAAGCATACGGTGGCTCATGAAACTCCGGACTTGCTACCGCAGCCGCAGTAGCTGGAGGCGCTGCTGCGGAAGCCGCTCTTCGCGGTGTAGGCGCTGGAGGCCGTTGGCGCTGTGTGACACTGGAGCGCTGCGTGTCGATGTCTTCTTCGTCGAGTGGATTATCGTCCTGCGGCACAAGAGGAACAGGCATCGGTATGACAGCAGGCTGGTGACTGCTACTGGAGCTGATAGTCGAAGTCGGAGAACGCGGGTCCGGGTCCGGATTACGGACGGTGATCTGGGTACGGCGCGAAGCGGATTGGGATTTAGACGAAGTTGTGCTCTGAGAATTTGTAGCTGGGCGCCGATGGAGATGCAAGCGCGAGATATTTGAGTTTGTCATGTGTGGTAGCTGAGGCGGTGACAGCGGCGTGTGCGAGCGTACAGGTGCAAGATACGGCTGACTCGGAGCTTGAGGCATGTCCATAGCCTGGACGTAGTGCACAGGCCCTGTAGCTGCTGGTACACGAGGCGAGCTGTACGGCGGTGCAACTTCGATCTCTGGCACTGGGCTCATGTACGGATCATCGCTCTGCTGGAGGAATTGCGAATGTTGCGGTGTATCCGCACTGGCTCGACGGTCGTGTACCATATTCCGAGCAACAGCCCGAGGAAGTTTCTTAAGGTTCGTGACAAAGCCTCCGACGAACGGTCTCCTCGCTTTCCTATGCCCAGACCCCACACCGTATCCATTCTCTTCATCCGCAATTAACAGTTCGTGAGGATCAACATCCATATTCGTCACGTAGTCCCGCTCATCCTCAAAGCGAATGCTCTCGCCATCACTCTCGCCGTCTGACAGTGGCTCATTTGTGCCGCGGGCACTGCGAGCAGGTGAGGGTATGTCGAGCGGTTGCACAGGTGGCGGCATGGGCGCATACGAAGAGTACGCCGAGCGTTGAGTGTACGGCGAACGAGGAGAACGCGGGGAGCGCGGGGAGTACATGTAATTCGAGCTCTCGGGTCTGAATCCCGTCTCGCTTCCAGAGCTGTATAGATTCGACCTCGACCGAGCAGCATCGTGGGGACCGTGAATCCATGCTCCACCTGAAGCCGGCATAGAGCTAGTATAGCCTCCAGTAGCGTCTATTGGCCGAACGAAAGACGGTTGCCGTTCACGGTACTCGGCGTACGGCGTTGATGCCATTACACGGCCATTCAAAGCCGACAGGGAAGCAAGGGATGTGCCAACAGCAGATGATCGTCGCGGACAGGATGCAAAGTCGTGGTGGGCAAAATGCATGCCATTTTCGAAGGAACACGTGTAGTTGCCATACTGGGAAGCGTGCTATGCTCCGTGGAGATGTAATAGCGCGTGACGCATTCGTTTGAGCCGAGTATAGGTCTTCTGGTAGCGTATTCAGGCTGTCGACTGCTGTCAACCTGATGGCGGGAAGCAGAAAGTTCAAGAGCTGTCAAGCGGTCAAGTCGGATAAGATATCGGTAACTGCCGAAATCGACGCGCCTGGATTCAGTGGTTGAACTTGGTCTTGACGCCCACGTACTTAGCTAGCCTCTCCGGCTTGTCATTATATTGTACATCATGGCATCTACCTCTGCACTCAAAGTGACCCCTGCGAATACGCCGGCTAGGATCACGTCCACCAAATCAGCAGAAGCCCCACCCACGGACTCGTCTGCAAAGGGTGCAGCCAACTTGAAGGGTGTCACCAACCCGGCTGACATCTCCAGTCCTCACGAGCTAACAGCCTTCGTGCGCACCACTTGTCCCTCTGATTGTAACCTACTTATATATGTATGTACAGGTCGAGAATATTCTTGGTGACTTGGATGAGAAGTTCGACAACATGTCCTCCCAACTCCTTGAACGTAGTGCGTCTGGCTATCATCTCGTCTTCGCGATATATACTGACTCAGCCTCCAGTGAGACAGATGTCGGACCGGGTTGATGCGCTGGAGGCGTCTATCCAGGACATCATAAACGGAGATGGGACTGTCCTTCCCAATAGCACTCCTTCATCACCTGGGATCGCGCAGACGAATTCCATGGGCTCATTTACCGCACTACAACCAAGACGAATGGGCAGCGGGCTGTAACGGCTCTTGGTTTGGATGAGAATTGGACATTGCCAACGTGTATCTTGTTCGTGTATCTTGACTATGATATGATGTGATGGAGATTTCTTCGCGAAGACGATTAGAGCTCAGGGCGGGGGCGTGAACGAGAACGGTGTGCATATACTAATAAGAACCGAAGAAGATATATTTATATTTCATGATACGAAGCCACCCACTACGTTATATCAATCAAGTACTGCCCGTTGACACGCGTATGCATCCCAATCGAAAGGCTCGATACCATCGTCTTCATTGTCAGATGACTCAGAACCTGCATAGCCGTCTTCCTCCTCTTCCTCTTCCTCAGCGATATCGTCAAACTTGCGCTTGCTACCAAGCTCCACTGTATTTCCGGGCCTACACGTAGTCGCCGCTGACATTGAGTCAACACCAATCTTGTTCGCCCCGCTCAGCCGCCCAGGCATACTGCTAAGGGATAGCACGGGCGCTGAGTGCATCGAGTTCAGCTTCTGGCGCTTCGAACTGGGTGGCTTCGACTTAGGTTTGCGACGGCGCACCGGCGCCTGCCGTTGCTGAAACTTCGCGGGCGGGAACTGGTCGGCGGCGGCGGGGTCGTTATCGGTGACCCACGCATCATCCTTGTACACCCACGGTTTCCAGACGTCCTCAAAGAAGTAGGAAGGACGGCTGAGATTATTCAGGACCTCTTCCTTCCTCTGACGCTTATCATCCGGCATGCGGCGACCCCAGCGCTCATAGAAAGTCCCAAACGGCTCTCGTGTTTCAGCAAGAAGGTCTTGGAGACCCTGCGGGATAGGGCTGATGTCGATCACGTTGCGCTGGCTGAACGCTGTCAGAAGATTCACGAGATATCCCCTCTTGTTCTGGCCACCGTGGTGAATTCCGTCAGGACGCTTGTCCTCGAAGACGTCGACCATGGTCATACGTATGTGCTGTGGCAGCGCGCCCTCCATTTTGCAATAGCGAAAGACCTAAGGAAGCCGTGAGCCTCTTGATCCTGCACAACTGTAGTTCAATACATACGTGATAGAAGAGAACATGAACGAACGACTCGAAGTCATGGCGTAGAAGGTGTTCAGCGGGCTGTTGATCCCGGCAGAGCTCTGCGGACATGAACGCCCATGTACCCTACATACATAACAAGTCAGCACAGTTTGCGATGTATACCTATATACTCACCATGCGGTAATCGCGATGAGCTGCCGACGTGTCGTTGATGAGACGGGAGAGCTCCCAGTCAATGAGCATGCCGTGACCATTCTCGTCGATGAGGATATCACCAGCGCTTATGTCTCTGTGGAGTACCCCGGCGACGTAGGCAGCAGCGTGGGCTAGAAACGTATCAGCGCAATGAAGCAATGCTGATACATAGATCGATACCACTGACCTTCTACTGCGTCATGGCACATAGAAACAACCAGCTGTCTCGTCGACTCGAATTCACGCAAAGGCCGCCCAATTTTCTTGAGAACAACACGATGGTGTATGGTTCTCTCCGGGTCTGGTACTATGCCGCTCCGCTTCTTGAACCAAGAAGCGTCGTTGAAGTCGGCGCCACATTTCGCTTGTACGGGCACAGAATAGGCCTTCCACGAGGCATGTACAGAGTTGGATGGCGACGATGCCGATGCATCCTGAGGGGGAGACACTTTCGCACTCTCTTCGAAGGCGGAAGGGGGTGCGGCGCAACGTAAGGCGTCTGGATGAATAGCGGGCACGTCGCCACCATAAAGAAACCCAGGAAGATGGGGAACCCCCGCCCTTCGCAGGACGCGATACACATCGGACTCCTTCCTTAGTCCCTTAAGCGTTACGCGAAAGGTGTCCTTCATGTATAGCAAGGACTTCTCTTTCTCGTCGTAGGCAATGTAACCGCGCGTTGAGACGGACTATAGATACCCGTACTGTACAGACCGCTTAGGGCTTCGCGCCCACGACGTGTCTAATAAAAGTGGTCGGCGCCTTCGGCGCGACCCGTCTACTCCAAAAAAAAAAAAAAAGAAAACCGCGCGTTGAGCGACCGGCCAGCGTTAGCATCTGGGTTTGTGTCTGCGGCAGACCGGCGATCAACGTGTGCAGAGTGCATTCCTCGTCGTCCCAGATCTCAAACTTGAAGAGTGCGCCATTCAAAGTGGTTAAAGGTCTGACAGTTTGCTTCGGGAGCGCATCGATCATGTCCCGGACGGCGGTGTCGTTCAGTAGAGTTTGAGTGGCGGTGGGAGAAAGACGCGATACAGAAGTATCCCAGCCACGCTCAGCACGGCTCATGCGCTCGTAGCGGTGGATGAAGGTAGGTACTGCCCAATGCTTTCGCCAGTCGAACTGCTCCGAGAATACGATGTTGCTGCGGTCGAAGCGTATGATGCGCGCAATATTGGGCATAATGACAAGTCCGAACCCGAAGATTCGGTGTCCATGTGCGAACATCATGTGTCCGTACATGATGAACTTTTCGCGAGCACCCAAGCCCTTCGACGGGTCCGATGTCTCGAGCGCATAGTACCCGAAGGGATCCTGAGTAGTCGACCTGACATCCACGAACCATTTGGTGAGAGAGGCGACGTCGCGCAGCCGGGTTTTCGTCTGAAGCAGAGCCGTCCAGTAGTTTCTCGCTAAGAGCTACTATGTGTGGACGACGCAGAACACGCTCTGCGTCGTCCTACTATGCCAGGCTAGGGATGTTGTATGTATCTGCAAGAAACGCCTGGCCCTTGCATAAGCCGAGCTGATGGAAGCGGGCCCGCTGTCGAGGAGTATCAGCCACGTTGTACAATCATATTCATCGCCTACCATACAATGTACTCCTGGGAAAACATGGCCGCCTGCCCCATCTCTGTCGCCCCTAGCTCAATTCTTCGGTCCCAGTCTTCACCGTGTAGAGGTACGAATTCAGTGAAGAAGTCGTCGATGGGCACAGGCCCTCTCATGAGGTCATCTGTATCTGAGCCACAAACATCAGTGTATGCCTTGGTGATAGAGAGAAAATGCGACGCACCCATGTCCGTAGAGTACAGTTGATCGTCGGGAGTGAGATTGTGTGTGTTCGGTGCAGGGCCAGGATGGATGGGTACCAGGAAAAGGCTGGGAGTCTCTCCAGCTCCATAGCTTATATATTGAAAGATGAGTTGTGGTTGATGGTTCGGCGTGGGTGGTGGTTGATAGCAAACCACATCAACCGCGCGCGACCGCGGGAACACTAATTACTCTCGTGATCGCGATGATACTCGGCACGGCAGTCGGCCCGATGTGATGAGTCACTGGCAGTGGCAGCTCTAGTCACCTACTCTGATAATAATATTGACCGATGGCCCAATGCCTTCTCGAGTCGTAATGCTGGTACATGTAAGTGTGGTTTGTGGCGTCGCACCTAACCTTCGTGTAAACATTTTCTGGTCTTTGGTAACAGGCCAAGTCTTGAAGAGGTCAACGCGGCGCCGCCGGGCTGCCGCAGCCGCCTGCCGGTCTAGCAGATATGGCATTACTCCTCATACATGTTCTCTGGATATCACAACCTCCTTTCAGTTCTGTATCTGTACAGCAACATCCTCGCGCATGCGCTCGTCCGTAAACGGCGGCAGCTTATGCGCGGTCGGTATCACGCCCGTCATACTCCGGAGGATTGCTCTCAGTCTCCCCATGAACAGCGAGTGTGTGGATCAGGTTATCCAGCCTTCTCTCCAACCTCCTCTCCAGAGCATGCAGAGCATCTGCATCACCAACGGCTGTTCTACTCTGTGTGGCTGAGCTATGTTCGGCAGCATCTAAGGAGGGGTTTGACGGGTCGCTTGGCATGTCGTTGAGTGTCTCTGGGAAATACTCGACGCGCGGCCGTGAGCTTCCCTTCTCCAATGTCGACGCCAAACCGAGCCGATCGTGCACAGGTGCAGTGAGGACAAATGGCTCGGGTTCAAGAGCGGATCTAGGATCCGGGGGATTGCTCATGCCGTTGCTGCGCCGTCGACGTAGACAGATGCACGATACGATGATGATGGCAGCGACAGCAGCGGTCCCACCCACAGTAGCGCCGACGATGGCGCCAATCCGAGTCGACAAGTGTTTAGCAGGAGCACTCGTACTAGGGCTTGCAGTTACAGTTGTGTTTGTGGGTGGTTCGGGAGAGGTCTCACTACCAAATACTAAGTAATCAGATTCAAGACGGGTACATAGAAGGATACGTACGTAGGTCCTATCACGAAGGCGGCATTCAGCACGTCCAAGGCCTCTATATTGCCTGCAGTCGTGTACTGCGCATTGGAGTCCCCTCCAAGCCAGGAGTACCTATAATCATCATTGCCTATCGACGCATTCTGTGAAACGGCGTTGTACTACGTCCACATCCGGTGTCAGCGAGGAGCCGGGAGGAGTTGAAGATCCGAACCTGGAGAGTAAGATAGCTGTCGATGAGAGAGACCAGCCCAGTGTTCGACGGGTTTCTGAGCCTTGCCTCTAATAAGCCACGTATGAGGGTTCCTATGAACGATTCGCTCAGGACAGTCACACGATGGATATGATCCCAAGCCTTACCCTTCGAATATGGGCCATTACCTAGAGAGAAGTGGTTAGCAATGGGTTAATCAAGCTCGAAAGAAATGCTCACGGTCAACAAGCACGCCACTAGGGTCGTGCCACTCGGGAATGGTAACGACCCCGGGTATCAAGGTGTTCAACCTGTGAGGTGGACGAGGGGCGTCAGCGTCGCACCAAGGTATAGACAATCGCCAACGGCATACGTACATTTGGGTGTATGTCGAGTTCTGCGTGACATTGGCTACGATGCTCAACCCCTCGATATACGGCCCAACAGACCATGCGTATGGTTCTGTCCCAGGAGTAGTGGCGCAAGTGGGTACATCGAAATTATCAGAGATCCGGAGGGCGCTCCTGAAATCCACGCTGAGTATATGAGCCTGCGTGAACTGGATAGTCTGTTTCGCCGCGGTAAGATACGTCGTATTTCCCGTGAGGTCGGCTAGACGCGCACTGAGCCTGTACAACATGAGTTAGTTGGATCCGTTCATTCGCAGACCACTATCACTGACGCTACCCATGCCCTGTGATTTTACTCCGGTCAGATCGCGTAAGTGAAGAAAGGCAATACTAACGATGTCGCACTGCTGTAAACTGTGATGTTGCTAACATTGGCGTGGAGCTGTGTGGAACAACGGGCGTCAGGTACAAGATTGACGAACCGTTATCGGTAACATACACCGAATACTAGGCCGCCAAGCGCCGCTGTAAGAGACATATTAGAGAGTATCAACTAGCAAACGAGAGCGTCAGTGGCTCACATCCACATGTCGTGTTCAACGCTCGAATGTACGTCCCATTCTGAGCAGCAGCTTCGGTTATAACATCGGAGTTATAGATCTTGTCAAAGTTCCGCTTCGCAACGGCAAGGCGAGTGCTGTCATTGTACGCAAGGTATGCAGCCACCTCAGCAAGCCCGTAATAGCTGCCCAACATATCAGCCTATCTACAGTAGAAGGAAGGAGACCCAGGAGCCTACGCAATATCGAGTGTATAACTCTACAGCAGCTGATTAGCGAGGCCCTTCCCAGGTTGGCAGCGGAGCATGCTGACCTCTGCATCCAAATTTGTATTGCCAGCCTCGTAAATCCGCAACGTGTTGTTGAGGACTTGATCCCTCCAAGAGCTGTTTCCACTATGATAATCTTGCAGGGCGAGGACCGACACCATACTCGATCCGGTCTCGTTGAAGACGCCGTCTGCAAATGTCGCGCTCTCGTTAAGGGTAAGGTCTAACATGAAGAGCGCGTAGTGCGGCGCACCTGTCGGTATGCCCATCGAAGGATCAACCCTACGCTGAACCTCGTTGGCTGCTCCCCAAGCAGCGGTCAAGCGCTCAGCGCGGCTGGTATTGGACACGATGTTCTGTGCAATGGGTTACCAAACGTCAGTCAGCGCAGATAGATACGCTCGGCAGGGCTACTAACCTGCCATCCAGAGGGGATAGAGTAGTTTTGAGCGGAGACATCACAGACTAAACCAAAGAATGCCACAAGAAAGAAACAGGGGGGAAGCAATGACGAAAGCATCGTCAAGGCAGGACGAGGGAGTGGGTGGGGCACTAGGAGACGGGTGACTGCGCGAGGTGAAATGGTCACCGTCTTTTAAACAGAATGGGAAGCCGAATTCAAGTCGCCGTCGGCTTTTGTCCATCAAGCTTCTGCGAGATCAGGAGCTATATCGGAGCATGCACTCTGGGGGAAGTTAAATCTCCAGAGAAAAGCGGCTACAACGACGCATGATAGTGAGCTGCCGGATGAACTCCATCGCGTAAAGTCTTGAATGAGATAACTCGCAACGCAGAAGCGCAACAAAGAGGCAAACAGGTCCAAGAGCGAGGTCACCTCATGTGTGACGTGAATCCATCGAGCAGCTGTCTGTACAGCATGAGAGCAGATGCAGTCCATCTTTGGCAGATGTCTTGTCGTTTACTCGTGCAATATCTGATCGTTTCCGCAACGATCGGCGCCGCTGTCGCGATTTGACAGGTATATCTGATAGAGTGGCCAAAGCGTGAGTATAGAATCCGCGTAGTCATTGTGAAATGATGAAGGTATGAAGGCTATAGGGAACCGGAAAAGGAAGTGAGGGAATCAACAGTAAGCGCATAAGCCGCATGCATTGCCTATTACTGTGCAGAGCTATGTGTGTGAGCAGTGGGCGTAGGTTCTCTCTGTTCGATGGCAACCTCAGCGCTCAGTCTCGATATCTCAGAGAAAGCAGCTCGTAGTAGTTCAAGATCACCGTCCAGCGACTCTGCTCTTGTCTTCATCTATAGCACCAGTGAGCAACTGTTCATTGCATGGAAATGAACAGGGAACATACGGCAGATATAGTGTCTGTGGCCGCGATAAGTTCGTGGTGATGATTGTATACAAGTGACTGCCGTTCGCTGTCTAGTTCTCGCATATCTTATCTCAATGTCAGATACCGTCACACTAAAGCGGGCCAAACAGGAACCTACCTGTTAGCAGTTCGTTCTCCTTCTTGAGCAAGGCGGTCAGAGACGAAGTCGTGATGAGCTGCTCGTAGTAAACCTTAGGATCGAAGGCAGGCGAGTCTATCCATTTCATCACATTTAATTCAAGCACGGTCAGAGCTACAAGTCCAACAAACCGAGGTCCATGGGATCCATTGGCCGTCCTGACGGCGTTGGGGGGTGTATACCCAAACCGTAGTGTTTCCTCAACAAATCTCGAGCTTTACTGGATTTCGATCCAGTCGGCGGAGACGTGGCTCCATGTAATGGAGGTCCCGATGGTCGCCTCGCAGTTGTCGGTGTTGATGCACCAGAGGGAGAAAGCGAATTGGCTAATGGAGAAGGAGACGCGGGTGGAGAGAGCGCGCGTCTTGGATTGGACGGCAGTCGAGTGACATGTTGTGATCTCTTGGGCGTTTGAGGTGGAGAGGACGTGGCGGAAGACATTGAGCTTGAACAACACAGAAGATGATGGTCAAGTGGCAAGGGTGTGAACGGCCCGGGTTCTTGGCTGTGCATCCAAGCGCGGACATTGCCGACGAGATGTTGCGGCACAGTCCCCCGCGCTGATGCCCCTACATCTCTCCACCACCTGCTCATTTCTGACCTTTCCACTGCTCGTCCCTCCTTCTTTCTTATCTGTCTACCTGAAATTGAAGTCTACAATCTAATCTGAATATTCTGAACATGGTGCCGCCGCGCTATGCGCCCCTCCCGAACCCACGCTCCACCGAGGAGGCGGAGAGGGAGATGGACGACGCGTTCGAGGAGGACGATAGCGAGAATACGCCCCTGAACGTCTCCTATGCGGCCCCTACACCCACTCATGCTCGTGCCCGCTCTACTCCTCAGGGAACGTACAACTTTGAGCACGAGTACGAGTACGACTTTCCGCCTCCTGGCTCGCCCCCGCGCCCATCATCCGTTGCGCTGCCGAATGATATTGGCAATTCAAATGGAGTATTGCCGACAGATGAACCGCATATTCCTAGGACAGATGCATCTTCGCGTCGCAACTTCTTCAGGAGGACGTTCGGTGCCCTGTTACCGACGCACTATCAGCCCTTGCCCACCCAGGTCAACGTTCCCGGGCGTGGCGGCGGTTTGATGAACGATGGTGTCTTTGCCAACGTGATGGCTAAGCCTGCCAGGCAGGTGCAGATCACCGGAGAGAACGGCGAGATATACATGGTGCCCGAAGATACCCAGGCGGAAGCGCCGCCGGTATGTCATTGTCTTGTCAATGCTGTATCGTCGAGCTCTAATATCTCCTTATCCGTGTAGTCTTACGCTGCAGCATCGGCAGACGCGGCGCCTGCATACTGGGAAACGACGGTGCATGCCCCGCCGACGCTCAACCTGGCTGGAGATATGATCATCGACGACCTCCCCACCGGTCCCTTCGTCACTTTCATCATGACAGCCCTTGTCGCTTGGTTCTTCCAATTTCCAGGCTTCCTCCTCGTATGCTTCGCGCTCTCTTGATATGAAGAGTTGCTGTTAACGCTTATCCAGGCTTATCTATTGCACGGCACGCATGCAGGCCGTTTCGGCGCACAGGCTGGATTGGCGCTTACGCTCATCCAATATGGTTTCGGCGCGACGATGGGCCGTGGGATCAACGACAGTCCCTATGGCGAGGGTGAGGGCGAGCTTGGTACAGCGCCCATGCCTTCCGAGCCTGTGCCGACTATGCCAACCGATGGGACGCCCGTGGATACCTTGCCGCCTGCCGAGGATATGCTCCCGCCGATGTACTCTGCTGGCCACGAGTGGATCTCATTCTTGCTGATGACAGTCGGTGCGTCCCGCATCCAGTTGCGGCTTCGTGATTATCTTCCTCGCGTACTCATGACACAATCTTCTTTTGGGCAGGCTGGTTCCTCCTTCTCACCTCCATCATCGGTGCGTCAATTCTTCGTGTTGAATGCTCCCTTACAAGTGCTTCTGCTCACACGGTTATTTGATCAGGTTATGTCCGCGTCAAGCGTTTCGAGTTGTCGATTCGTGCTGCGACCAGGCAAGGCGGGGGCCAATACACGCCCGAGGAAGCTACTCGCGAGAACGCACTCAGGCGCAACCTCGAGGAAGTCTTCGGTATATCCATCTCCGCGGAAGAGCGCGCGCAACAGGAGCAGCAGCAACAGCAGGCGCCCGCGCCTGCAGCCATTTCACCCGAGCGTCACGCTGAGATAGACGCTGCGGAGGCTAGGCTTGAGCGTGATTTGCGCGCTGCTGGGTTGCTTTGAGATGAAACGTGGGACGGACGTTCTTGTAAGGTTATTTAAACGCGGATTATCTGGACACCAGCTTCATTCTGGACGTGTACTATGTTTACGCTTGGTGTGGCCAGAACTCAGAACTGATCTTGAGCCCAGCGTCTTAGGCACCGACGCATTGTCTCGCGACCGAGCATGGCGAGGAGTTGTGATAGTCTGGCGCAGTGGCGGCGTGCTTGAGAGGTTTACGATATAGCAGCAAGCTGCCAAGGAATTGATTGCATTCCAAATGCTGTACTGTTATAAAGACGTGTATATGCACTGAAGGCGTCTCATATCGACAAACCTCAACTCGCGACGCGTGTAGATCTCAGCTTGCGCCGCAGTCTACCATCTCTCCACTTGAATACCACTACATACGCAGATAGCGCGACTCCTCCTGTCGGGCCCGCCCAAGGAGACACGAACCATGCCGAAGCCTCGTAACACTTTGCGTCTCTACACGGTGCTGTATGTCACCCTCGGCGTCAACTTCGCCGCACATAGATATCGAGTGGAATCTACGCACGCTATACCGTGGATGTCACGATAACCCAGGAATTCCTCTGCAATGTCCGTTTCCCAACTCCCTTCTCGCTCGCGCCACGTACTTTTGCTGGCACTTCGTGCAGTTGGTTTTGACGCTTGCGAACCCGAGTCGATAAGACCGGATTGTCGTCTACTGACAGTCAATCTTGCGAGTTCGTGCCTAATGAGAAGCACGCACCGAAGCTCTGCATCGAGCGACATCTCGTGAAGTGGTGTATCGATGTCGACAATGCCCGGTGACGAAAGTCCTCTGGGCGTGCGGGTTTTCGGTTCCGATCCAAACCATGCTCCGGTGATACAGATGATTCGCCAGTACGATGCACGAGCCTCCGATGTCATACCAAAGAGGGCGAAGATGACATAGGCCAGGATGGGCGACGTCCACTGGGTGAAGTAGTACTGTGCCAGTTCAGACGTCCCAAAGGCCTTCAACCCCGCATATGAGAACCCCACTGGCTCCCAGGCCGTGTGTACATATGTCCAACCTGAATAAAATGGCAAGGGGCCCGATGCCAGTATGCCAATGACGTTTAGGACGACGGTGGCGATGCCTATGGGCAAGGTAAGAAGGATATCGATGCTGGCGAGGATGAGGATCCTGGTATAGTTCGTGCGGGATACCGCGCCGTTACTTTGCGCCTGCAAGAAGTTATCTCTATCCCGGCTTTGACGGTAGAATGTCAGGATGACCCGAGCTGAAGAAGGCAGCACGTTGAATGAATGCATGTTCGGGTTGTGAGCAGGACTGACTTACGGTAGTAGATGACAATGGACAGTAGCGGAGGGATGATGCTCCATGAATTGACGAGCAAGAGTGCGAGTATCGAGTTGTCCTGTGCGTCTTGGCATCCAAAACCCTCGACCACCTCAAAACGAAGAAGTTGAACTATGTAGTCTTGCAACAGTTCAGTACATCCTGCTGGCTTTAGAGTGATGGATGAAACTTACAGAATGGCCCTGCAACTAGGATGGGAATCACCAACCCCAATGTCCATTCTATGGCAAGATTCCTACGTTCCTGAAGCGGTATCATGGTCAGTGCCGTCCTGACAGGTCAGAAGGTGCGTTCTGCCTCACTGCTTTTCCTCCTGGTAGTTGAACTGGCTGCAGGAGCGTCATCAAGTATAACCGACGAGCTATAATCAAGGTCGCCATAGGCTTGACCGCAAATGTGATGAGTTGCATATGCGAGACTGGTGTATGAACGTGAGCTCATCCTCGTGGTTCGAGGGTCGGTGATTCTACTCACCAACGTCACAGTAGACATAGAACTTGATATCCGCGTTATCAACCCATAGGATAGCGTTGATAGCATTGGTGAGATTCTCAGAAAAGAGCCAAAAGCACAAGAAAGCAACGCCCAGGTTCCACTTCTGCCGGATGAAGCTGGTCAGTAGCACCAGAAGTAGCATTGCTGCTGCCAAGATGCTGGCAATGGGGTATAAGGGATATGTCGGGTCGACGGCGGCGGCCATGTTGTCGCAGTAGATCACAATGTGCAGAGGATTGGTAGCCAGACTAGAGTCCTCTTATATGCCTTTCGCCGTCACAAGAGATGTCCGATGGCATGTCTTTGGCATTAGATGCGCAACACGGGAAGGTCCGTTAATTACATGCGGACAAGCTGTTCGTAGCGCAGGAGACGTGTTCGTGGCTCTGCTGACAAGGACGTATACTCGGGAGAAGCAGACTGCATCAGTGAGTGTCAGATCTATCTGAAGCAACGGTGACCTACTGGGCCCAATGCGCCCGCGTCTCAGTTGTGAGTATGGCGAATCGCGCGAGTAGACGCACACACCAACTGTCCGAAGCTCCAGATGCTGGATCGAGATTTGTGCATGCGTAAGAGTGGCGTGACACAGCTTAGCGCAAATATTATGTGTTTATGTCATGGTGTCGACGGAGAACAGTCCGTATTGTTAGACCAACATTCGAAGCAGCCTACGTATGTAGGTACCGTCAAGGAGTCTCTAGGTTTGGATGACGGGGAGCAAAATTGAGTTTCATGGAGCACTACACATTGTAAACTAGGTGCGACAAAAGAAAAAGAGCGTATATGATGTCGACGGCAGACCTGCCGACTATTTTTTGCCATACCAAATGGAACGCAACGAACACACAGCGATGCTCGTGCTCGGATACAGCCCAAACAGATCGCCGTCGTCGAGGGTTTGATAGACAAGCGAAGGTTCGCCAACTTCGTACTCGGACTTCTGCAGTGATGGGGAGCCTATAGCCAGCAAACTGTGATGATGGACGGAGGAGAGACGCGGCGTCAGTCCGCGCTCTTTGCCGAGGGGTGTGCCGGTGACCGGGCCGGTGTTCCTTAGGTCGCATTGATGTGCATTACCGCCCTCGAAACGCGACGGCCATTACCTCGGTACCATAGCGCTTCACTTGACTACTCCAAAATACCCATCCTTGCTGTACTAGTCTATCTATATGATTATCTGAGTGCAACCCTAGTACTGGGAAAATGCGTGAACCGACAAACGCGCCACCTCATGGCCATGACAAGAACGCGGTACTCTGCGGCGGGTCTACACGGTGCTTTGTGACATTCGGCGTCAACTTTGACGCACAGAGTCATCGATTGAAAGGTACGCACGCTTCGTCGCGAAGACCATATTATTCCGTAGTAGTACCCATCTCCGAGCTAGCTTCCCGCTCGCGCTTCGCACTTTCGCTTTCGCTCGTTGCAACTCGCTCGGGTATTTGTGCGTCTGGACTGAAGAGGCTTGACCGTCGTCTACTATCCATTAGCCAAGTGAGCGTGCGCTTGAACGAACGACACGCACCCAGACTCTGCGTCGAGCGAGGCTTCCTGCGGCGGCTCGCCGAATTCAATGGTGCCCAGCGATGCGCGGCCTTTGCGCACGCGCGCTTTCGGTTCCCAGCCGCACCATCCACCGACGGTGCAGATGACCCGCCAGTACGACACACGAGCCTCAGATGTGATCCCGAAAAGTGCAAAGATGGTGAAGGCTAGAATGGGCGATGTCCACTGCGTGAAATAGAACCGTGCCAGAAAGGATGTTGATGCCTTGGCCGTCGTTAATTCGGCATAGGTCGTAACCTCCGGCTCCCAATCCATGTGTGTATAGGTCCAACCTGAGTAGAACGGCAAGGATTCCGTGGACAGTACACCGGTCACATATAAGACTATTGAGGCGATACCTATCGGGAAGGTGAGAAGGATATCGATGCTGGCGAGGATCAGGATGCGGGTGTAGTTCGTGCGGGAGACAGAGTCATTGCTTTGAGTGTGCATGAAGTGATCTCTGTCTCGGCTTTGACGATACAAGGTCAGCGCCGCCCGGGCTGAAGTACTCACATGCGTCAGATCATTGCACACAAGCGCAAGAGTAGTCGATGGGAATGGCTCACGGTAATAGATAGATATCGATAGCAGCGGAGGAAGGACGCCCCAAGAGTTAATGAGCAAAACACTGAGGATTGTGACATCTGGCGCATCTTGGCATCCATAGCCCTCGATCACCTGAAAACGAAGGTATTGAACTATGTAGTCTGGTGGAACGTAAGTCGTTACACCCTGCTGATCACTCTAGAAGACGACGAAACTCACAAAATGGCCCTGCGACCAGCACGGGGATCACCAGACCCAATGTCCATTCTATCACAAGATTCCTACGCTCCTATAGTAACATCACGGTCAGCGCCGCAGAAGTAGACTGCGCTGCACATTTGCGGCGTACCATTTTCTCCCCAGGTAGTTCCACTGGCTGGAGACTTGCCATTAAGTATAGCCGACGAGTTATGATTAAGGTTGCCATAGGCTTGACCACGGATGTCATCACTTGCAAACGCGAGACTGTCGTGTTGTCAGTGAGCTTATCTCTGCATATATAGTATACCAGTTGGTATAGTACTTGCCGATATCGCAGTAAGCATAGAGCTTGATGTCCGCATTGTCGGCCCATAGAATAGTGTTGATGCCGCCGGTGAGATTCTCAAAGAAGAGCCAAAAGCACAAGAACGCGACACCCCGATTCCATCTTTGACGGATGAAGCTGGTCAATAGTACGAGAAGTAGCATTGCTGCGGCCAAGATGCAGGCAATAGGATATAAAGGATACGATGGGTCGACAGCAGCCGCCATGTTGAAGCACGCAAGGATGCGTCCCACTTTCGAAGTAGAAGCCCCTCCTTATATGCCTGTCCCGTGGTAAGGAGGGTAAAAACACGTATCCTGTGCATTTCTGGACACCACGTACACACGGCGCATAGTCGAGTAAAACACTGTTACCAGTTCGACGCACGCGGGCGAATTGCCAGTAGCGTAGGGCGACTTGTTCGCCGTTCGGCAGGCAAGCACATATGCTACACTCAAGAGACAGAGATTGCTTCAATGAGCGGGACACGTATCTGAACCATATGCAGGATGGAGCCGTAGCCATGTTTGAATGACGGCGAATGCGATTGGGTTCAATGAAGTGCATGCAGTACCACGTAGAACGTAGCTACGCTGACAACGGAGGTGTAGATTTCTCTGTAGGGATCGACCATCCGGTGCAGCGTTTTCGACTGCACGGCATCTCTGCATGGTACGTGTACTGCCAGGTATGCAACGACGATCATGTTTGAGACCCAGATATCAAGATAGTCGCCTTGAGACGAGGCTCCCAAAACGCTTTGAGAACGAAGGCCTGTGGCTAAATGGCTTCGCACTTCTGAAGACCTCCGAGTCAAAAGATGATGGTATGCGGAAGAGAGACGCGGCAGACGCCGGGGTCGCGTGAACTTGCGCGCGCGCTCTTACCGGCGGGCTAACGCCGAGGACTAGCGCTTTATGTCCGGTTTATTGACCGCAGGGACATGCCCATACCAAGTTACTACTATCCATCTTACATTGACTCCTCATCGTATAAGCGTCTGAGAGTGCGCCGGGTGGCGAACTGTATGAACCGACAGAGTTGAGCGCCACACTAGCATGCAGAAACGCGCTTGACGAGAAGTATGGGCCCATGTCCTACCATCCTCGAGCCATCCTCGCACGCGCGCAACGCGTCGGATTACATACTTATACGACTCCTTTATCGGGCCAGAAGACGGCGGACGGGGCCTGGAAGTATAACACAACGAGGCGCGACGGAGCCAGACGAGAATAATCGGTGCCGTGGTACGATTTGGCGTCGTGCATTCCGGTCGCGCTGGTTCGCTCACGCCAGAAATCGCAGGTTGTCAAGAGCGTCCATCAGCTGCTATAACAGGTCGCTGCTCTTCCCGAACCGTCACCTGCTATCTTCCCTTCTCTACTCAGGGTCATGGCTTTCAACGGGACGAGTATCTTGGGTGTTCCCGTTCCCGCGCAGGATGCGTGGTCGGGCTTCGTCGCCGAGGCGCAGAAGTACCTGCCCCAGACGTACAGCCAGCTTGCGTTGCTGGCGTTTGTCAACTTGCCCATCATTGCGATTGTGCTCAATGTCCTCCGGCAAACAGTATGTGGTTAAAATGACTGGGTAGAAGTTGGAGGACTGACGCGGTTGTGACAGATACTGCCTCGTGACAAGAGCCTGCCGCCAGAGGTCTTCCACTTTATTCCCTACTTCGGCAGCGCTGCATCTTACGGCGACGACCCAATCAAGTTCTTCTTCGACTGCAAGAAGAAGGTGTGTACGCTTTGATTCTGCGTCTCGAGGTTTATTCTGACAGTATTATAGTACGGCGATGTGTTCACGTACACCATGCTCGGCCGCAAGATGACCGTCGCACTCGGCTCCAAGGGCAACAACTTTATTCTGGGCGGCAAGACGCAGTACCTGTCCGCAGAGGACGCCTACACGGTACGTGTCAACTTTCCGCGCTCGCGGGCAACTTTCTCACGCGACTGTATAGCATCTCACCACCCCGGTCTTCGGCAAGGACGTGGTGTACGATATCCCGAACGAGCGCTTCATGGAGCAGAAGAAGTTCGTTAAGGTTGGCCTTACGACGGACAACTTCCGCGCATACGTGCCTATGATCGAGAACGAGGTCACCCAGTTCATGGCCAACGACTCGTCCTTCGCGACGTACCAGCAGGATGATATCACGGCTTGGGGACACTTTGACCCGCTCAAGGTCACCGCGGAGATCACCATTCTCACTGCGAGCCGTACGCTCCAGGGACAGGAAGTCCGTGAGGGTCTCGACAAGGGTTTCGCGGAGACGTTCTCAGACCTCGACGGCGGCTTCACCCCGCTTCACTTCGTTATCCCGAACCTGCCTCTGCCGAGTTACCGCAAGCGTGACGCCGCTCAGAAGAAGATGAGCGACTTCTACGTCGACCTCATTCGCAAGCGCCGCGAGGGCATCACATCGGTATGTTCGATTTGGACCGCTGACCTGGCATGCTGCTCACACATTATTCACAGTCTGACGGCACGGATATGATCTCTGCTCTCATGTCCCAGACCTACCGCGGCGGACGCCCTCTCCCGGACCACGAAATCGCACACATCATGATCGCCCTCCTCATGGCCGGCCAACACACCTCTTCGACAACCGGTTCCTGGACAATGCTTCACATCGCCCAACGCCCCGACATCCAAGACGCATTGTACGCCGAGCAGGTCAAGCACTTCCGTGAATCCGACGGTCACTTCCGCACGCCTACGTACGAGGAACTCAAGGCTTTACCCGTTCTGGACAGTGTCATCCGCGAGACGCTCCGCATGCACCCTCCGATCCACAGTATCATGCGGAAAGTCCGTCAAGATATGCCCGTCCCGCCTACCCTCGCCGCGCCTTCCAAA
The DNA here is from genome assembly GCA_001632445.1 of Peniophora sp. CONT. Classification (NCBI taxonomy): domain Eukaryota; kingdom Fungi; phylum Basidiomycota; class Agaricomycetes; order Russulales; family Peniophoraceae; genus Peniophora; species Peniophora sp. CONT. The sequence continues at coordinate 40,855 of KV424760.1, read as the reverse complement.
GACGGAACCTACGTCGTACCCGCAGGCCACTACGTCATGGCTTCCCCGGCAATCTCTCAGATCGACCCTACGCTCTGGCACGAGGCCGACCGCTGGCTGCCTGAACGCTGGAACGACGAGGCTGGCGAGGCTGCTGCTGCGTTCAAACTTTACACGGACGAGAACGGCGAGAAGGTCGATTATGGGTTCGGTGCTGTGAGCAAGGGTACGGAGAGCCCGTATCAGCCTTTCGGTGCTGGAAGGCATCGGTGCATTGGAGAGCAGTTTGCGTATTTGCAGCTTGGCGCGCTTATTGCGACTATGGTGCAGAGGATCGAGATGAAGCTGCCGACGCCGTTCCCGGGCCAGAACTACCACGTACGTCGCATTCCCACTTTTCGTATCGTGAGCCGATACTGACGAGCCTTGCAGACGATGATCACCATGCCCAAGTCGCCGAGGGAGATTTACTACCGTCGCCGTGTGCAGGAGAGCGAGCTGTAGGGTGGCGGGATCGGATACTATACCATGCTAGACGACTTGTTACAAAACTATACTCTAGGGTAATGATGAACTGCGATACATATGCATAGGCGTAGGCGCTCATGGGCGCCAAATTCCGACCGAGAAAGGATCGTTCGTCGCGTGGTCCTTGTCGGTCAAGTTCGTCCATCGATTGCTCTGTCATTCCATTGTACATGTTCCTTGCTTCTGTCTGTCATGTTGCTCTCAGATCGGGCGCACAACAATGCGGCGGAGGTCGTGTCGCCTGAACATCCCGAGGAGCCCATCATCGAGCACCGTGTCTCATTCTTCCCCATCCTCTCCGAACAGCGTAAACTCTGGCTCCTCACCATCATCCGCGAAGAACGCGTCACATCTCTACTCGACGTAGGCTGCGGCGAAGGCTCGCTCCTGTGGTCACTTTCGAACCCAGCGTACTGGCTCCCCGACACACTCCCCGGATTCGTATACGCTCATATTCGCACTTTACACGGTCTGGATATCTCAGCGGAGTCGCTTGTACATGCGGAGGGTGCTATCACTCCGTCGCCGCCGACGTCTTATTCACTCCCGCGTTGGGAGTCGTTGAGCGCGAGCCTGTGGCACGGTGGATTACAGAAAGTGAACGAGGAGTTCAAGGGTATAGAATGTATCGTCGCGAGCGAAGTCATCGAGCATCTCCCTCCACGCGCGTTCACGGCGTTCGCACCCGTGCTCTTGGGATACTACGCCCCGCGCCTTCTGCTCATGACAACACCATCCTACTTATTCAACCGACTCTTCGTTCCACCGCCTTCTTCACCTGAGAAGGAAGATCCGTGGTTGACGTGGGGTTACGCTTCGCCTACGCAACCTGGCCGCCGTATGCGGCACGATGATCATCAATTCGAATGGACACCGGCCGAGGCGAGGGAGTGGTGTACTGTAGTAGCCGGGACGTGGGGGTACGACCTTCGGCTACAAGGTGTGGGCGTTGCAACCGAGGAGGATCCATGGGGCCGGACGGTTGAGGATGTCGATGTTGCTGAAGGCGGTGCGGGTGGATGTGCGAGTCTTGTAGTTGAGTTTAGACGGCTCGAGGGCGAGGAGGCGAATACGACGAGAATGAAGGTGTGGGAAACGTGGTGCGCCGGCGAAGGCGCCAGTTACGCGGAGGACGAGCCGCATGAGCGGGTCGCATTGATTGAGCATGTAGCGCATGAGCGTGGCGGGAGGCCACTGCCACAAGAAGAGATCACGGAATGCACGCGCCAGGCGATGAGGGGACGGAGGTCGGCAGATGTGCAGTTGGGTGACATCTGGGACAGGGTGGCTACGGCTTGCGGTGGTAGTCGTGTCGCGCTTGTTGAAGCTTTGGACGCCGACGTTCGGTTCCGAGTCGACAAGGAAGACAAGGATGCGCAACGGTGGAGTATTGCGCTACTTGGCGTCGAAGGTGAAGAGGCGCAGAACTGGCAGGAGCCGGTCGAGGATGTCCAGGAATACTCGAATCTTGAGCAGAGTGAAGAATATGACGAAGGCGAGGATGTCGACGAGGCGGATTGGGCAGAGGAATATCCAGAAGTGGCACCGAATAATCAGGAGAATGTCTGGGAGCCTGATGAAGTTAGCGGCACAAATAACGGGTGGGACACCGAAAACGAGGACGGTTGGGGCGCCACTACAGACCGCGGCGGCTGGGGTAGCAGTAGCAATACTGGCGGCTGGGATACTAGTGATAGCCCAGGCGACGAAAGTGGTTGGGGGATCTCCGACAATGCACACGAGCAATGACACCCAACTGACGATGCGTGAACGAATCCGTGAATTAGCAAATGAAAGTCCATATACAAAGAGACAACTACGTGACGAGCGTCAGCTCAACATAAAATGCATCAGTCATACTAGACGTACCGGTATATATATTACGGCCATGCTACCACCCAACGCTCATTCCTTGTTCTTCAAGTTCACCCGTGGTGCTACAACCAGAGTGAGCGACTCGCGCAACACAAAACCATATTGGTAAGATACGCACCGAGAATAGGATGTAGCTGAGCCATATATGCGATCATCCACATAAGGTAGCAGCATGAGAATGTGAGCATCAAGCTCGACCGCACAAGTCTGTATACTCGGGTAAGCGCTTGCACTCATTTCCAGGTAAGAGTACGACGCACGTCTGATTGGGGCCCTTGCGTGGCAGGAACCAGCTGGCGGCGATGAGGCCGAGTGCCACGATGAGCATTATCCATACGGGTGCAATAGACGCCATGGCTGTAGGTGAACGTCCGAGTCCAAGTGGCGGATGCCGCGCCCGAGGTCGCGTCGCTGCGAACCGTGATGCGTGATGGCCGCCACGTGCGCTTCTTCACTGAATTTCGGGGTCGCGGTGACAGGTTGGCGTCGAACGAGCACTGTCTAGCGCATATGCTCTCGTATAAGACGTCAGTTCAGGCGGTCGATGCTCACTTAAACGATCCGAGTTGTCGCGGAGTCAGCCGCACTGCGGCTGCTTTACTTATCAATTCACGCTGACTCGGAGGATAGCACCAACACTAAAATCAGATTATTATACCCAATCATAATTCATCTAGCGCGTTACGCGAGCCATACGATAGGTACTAGCTCTTCAAGCTCATCAAAGCTCAATTCCACAGACTCATCCCCCGTTTGCTCCGCATCCGAGTCCGGTTCCAGACAATCTGGCAGGCCGCAGATCAAGGACCTGGACAGGTACGCCCAGCTGCACTCGGTTCAGCAGAAGACCGTATAATGCTTGATATTCTGACTTGTTCATCGGATTCAGAGTCGAGATGGAAAGCGAATGGAGCTTTGGGTAAAGGATCGCGCCGGGCGGGTGGGAGGCTGGTGGTGGACCATTCAGAGCGCTGAGCATGTCCGCGTCAGGCCACTCTATACAGAGTGTTTGCACCGCTGAAAAGTGCTTGTAGACGTTTGGTTCTGCACGCAGTATATCGCGGCTTGTGTCGAGCGCCGCAATAGTGAGAAATTGGAAAATGGTGCAGAAGCGCGCAATCGCCTCGGCTATGTCGGGAGCTGACCAGGTTGTCTCAGACCTCGATTCCCGGTACAACTCGACCTTCAAGGCGACACTCCATGTCGGTACATCGCAATTGTGAGGCCGTAGCCAACGCGTGTGTGGCGCGTCTGGGTCGTCGCACGGCGTTAATATGCTTAGCACTAACTCTCCGTCATGTTCTAAGCCTGAGACTTCCATTCTGGACAGAGGTCGTGCGTTATTATACGCACGCACATGTCGGAGAAAAGCTGCCGTGCCTTCAACTGAACTGGCGTAATCAGAATCCACTCTCCAGATCACGTCCACGACAGCGAAAGTGGGGATGCGGAGGATATACCACAGCTCCAGGATGCGGGCTCGATCCGACGTGAGCTCTAACTTCTGCAAAGCCGGGAGCTCGATAGAAGACTTTGCAGTGGCAGATATCGATATTTCCGGTATCCAGTCACGCAGACACAGTTCTTGCACGTTGGTGCATCGACGAAGCATTTCCAAGAATGGCCTTGATGGCAGCATGTCGAGCGTGTCCGTTGGTCGGGACAGCCACAACGTCGTCAGCGTCGACGCGTCGAATGGGATGAAAACATCGTTTAGCTGCAGGTGCCGCAGTTTGGGCATGTTTGCAGCGAAGTCGTGGTAGGAGCAAGTTGTAAGGAACAAGCCTTCCTCCGCTTGCGTGAGATGTAGTATGGGGGTAATCTCAGACCGCCAGTGCGAGCGCAGGTCGATGTACTCCAGGTATGGGAACGAGCCGGATCTCAATTGATGTGCAAATGAGCGCACGGCCTCGGATTTAGAGGCCAGAATTGTGTGACTGCGACTGAGATAGCGAGAGGCAAGGTTAACCGCATCCATTGAGTGATCGTAATTATAACCCATAAAGTGCATGAACAAGGGAGCATCATGCGCTCTCAGGAGGAGTTCTTTGTGGGCGCCGGGAAGTTGTCGGCAAAAGACGATGTCGGCCCAGAGCGTATGCATCCCCAGCAGAACAGTACGAAATCGAGAGCAGACATGTCCGAGATGTATCCATTCGTTCGGGCGTCTCTCGACGTAAATACTCGGGTGGTGGGTGAATTGGACGAAGGTTTCGAAGATAAGCCGGAGAACCTCGGGCGGAAGGCGCAGGATGAGGCATCGAACTTCGTTGAGCCGTCGAGTGAAAGACGCCATGGCATCCCGAAGAAAGTCGATCTCAGAGACAAGGATAGATTCCAGAGACGGGCCATCCGTGTCAAGTCGAGCAGCCGCGTGGGTGTCTATGAGCGCTAACCGATGTGCCACCGCCTCCTTGATGGAAGTCGCGCGTCTGGCACATGGGTCAGTAGAAGCCTCTTATGTCCAAGATGCACACTCACAGAGGAACTATGCTAGAGCTTATATTCATCTTGCTAGAACAGTGCAGTACGATGGTGGCATGCCGTGGTGGTTGAAGTCAACTCGCGTCGCTCCGAATCCCCGCGCGTTCATATATATATGCGCCGGCGCCCCCACAATTACACGTTGGACTTTGAGGCCGCGACCGCGGATCATACCTGCGGCATTCAGGTTTACCCTGCTTCATCAATGGTGTATAGTTAGATGTACTTATACCAACGGGTAGCACCAGGCTCATACGTAGCGTACAGGGTCAAAGTTCCCGAATTGCTGAGCCTGGAATCCGGAGGTATTATTACACTATGCTCGATGTCATTACAGAAGGCATACACGATCAATATCCAGGAAATGCTAAAATGTGAATATCTAATAACCGGAGAAGGGGTCGCAGTAGTACAGAGTAGGGACAACCTCTTCGAACATATCCAGATAAGCAGGATAATGATCTTTTCTAAATTCTTCATCATCCGAGTCGCAGTCTGTTGTCTCGAGATCCAATACCTGTACGGGCGCGCCATATTCTACTCGTTCAACAAGAATATAATAAAGAGCGTCGAGTTCGTCGGGCAGTAAGTCCGCGGCCGTCGAGATCGCCAAGGTGTGTAGAGCCGGGTACATCAAAGTGCCCGAGGGATTCCATGAAGGCGGGGGCGCGTTCAGCGCCAGAATAACATCTAACGTCGGCCCCTCGAGGCAAAGGGTTTGTACCGCAGGAAAATGCGTGAACACCGAGGGATCGGCATTCTGTATGACTTCGCAGCTTATGTCGAGCGTGTTAATGTTTGCGAGTTGAAACATGGTACAGAACTCATGTATAGCTCGACCAACATCGCGCTGTTCCCAATTGCGGGCAAAAAGCTGGATCTTAAAGACAGGTATCCAGTATAGATTGCTTGTTGGCTGCTTGGTCTCGCAGTACGGCGATGGATATTCGATGTCATCTGGAGCAAGGATGCAGAGGTCCAGATGCCTCTCATCAGACGTTCCCACAATCGAGAGCCTTGGCGCTGATGATACGTGAGAGGTCCACGCGAATACATGGTTCACAAAGAATGAAGTTTCCGTTATTAGACTAGAGTAGTCTGTCCCGTTCAACCACCCGATGTCCAAGATAGTTGATGTCGGAACTTTGAGAAGGGACCAGAGTGTCAAGATGCGAGATTGATGTCCAGTCAAGCTGAGTTTCTCAAGTGAGGGAAGCTCGATGGGAGGTTCGGTTACGGTGATGCTCGCCTGGAGCTCTGGAATCCAATGACGTAGAGTGAGTTCCTGAACATGAACGCAACGGCGAAGCATGTCTAAGAAAGGCGCCGCCGGCGGGAGGACGAGAGGGGTAGTGTCAAACACTCTGTTAAGGACGAGAGTCGTCAAGGTCGAAGGATCAAAAGGAAGGAATATGTTGGTAAGCCGGAGATTTTTTAATTGAGGAGAGTCAAATGCCGGGGAGTGGCATGCTTCTGCGGTCAATGCCAGTGCTTCGTCCGCCCAAGCGCCTAGCGGATACGTTGGCACATAAGGGTGGAGGACGAGGGATTCCAAAGAGGGAAATGATCTGGCGAGCCGCATTTGACGGATGAAAGCAATGACGGCTGTCGTCGAGTAAGCTGAGATGGTGCGACTCCGTGTCAAATGAGCGACTGCAATATCTATGATCTCCTGGGATGGTGCTGAGTCTTGGTCAAATTCGACAGTGATGGCGGCGCCGTGCGCTCTCCGAAGGAGTTCGTCATGAGCGTCACGAAGCTCCGTCGAAAAGACAATGCCACCCCAGACCGAGTGCATATCCAGAAGAACTGAGCGAAGAGCTGCGCAGATATGTCCAAGAAAGAGCCATTCTGTAGGGCGATATTTCTCGCCTTCCATGACGCTCTTGAAAACGAGTCGCCATATCTCCGGAGGAAGACGCAGGAGGGAACAACGCAGCGCATTGAGTCGTCGAGTGAATGGGGCTATAATATTCCGCAGGGAGTCAATTTCCACAGTGAGCAGGGCCTCGGCAGTCTGCCCATCAGCCGCACCAACTCCAACCGAAGTGCAAATGTCGATGAATCGCAAGCGAGACTCCGCGGCCTTCTTGATTATTAGGCCTCTGTGTGTGACAGCCAGTCAGTATATGTCACGGAGCTGGGAGGTACACGCTCACAGCGGTGAAGTGTCAGAGACCGGATCACTCATCTCAACGGGGACTCGTGGTGGTACGAAGCAACCAGGGCGCGCACGAACAGGCACGAACGCGTGCTGTGGCTGCATGACGCGTTGTGCATGTACACTCTCACCGCCATCAGCCGTCTCCGCCGCTGGACTCGTTCAGGACGCACTCTGTACAGCCGACCTCCTTCGTCCTAGCACCTCTCCAGCTTCGGAATTCAAAGGCGGGTTAAGAGCGCTTGCCGGCGCTTCGTCATTCGCAATCTTGAATGGATGCGACGCTCATCATCGAATATTGAATAAGCCATGTCGATGGCCGAATCTACCAGTAACCATGGGGGGGTCAGAGAGGGTCAGAGGAAGCGAGAATCATTTCAACGCTCAGTATCTTGAGGCCGGTGCGTGAAAGTCTCTGTCGTCGTCGTGCTTCATGTGACGCAGCATATAGGTCGCTTTTGCCATGCACTACTGTCGTGGGATACCACATACCCATGGGTGCGTTTCTACATAAGTAATCTACAGTTCTACACGTGGCCACGCACTTTTCTCTATGCCTTGAGCACCGATTGCCTCAGTGCATGGTCTCGGGTAACACTTCCAAGATGTAAACGCTAGCAGGCACCATGACACCCCACGCGTCGGGTTAAAGTCGCTGGCACGTCGCACATTTCTTGAGCAACGCGTAACTTACAAGTCGCGGATTGCGTGGCGCCTGAAGGACGGGAGAGACGGCTGTCTCTCTGACCTCCTCAGCGTTAGACGGGTCCACGTCTGGCGACTGGCGTGAACTTAGGTGGCATATCCCTCTATGAGTGGTTGGGCAAGGTATTCGTGTCATTTATGGGATTATGGACAAGTATAAACATGATCGCTGAGCTGGGATACGGCGATCTCATTGACTTTATCGAGAGACGGACACGGGTTCGGGCCTTGATAGGTGTACCAGAACCTCACCTACCGATGAAGCAAACTCCTGCGACCGCATGAACAAATGATCCTCAGAAGTGACAAACTCTAGAGTTCGGATGGGCATGTCGTGCTCCTTTCGGTTCTCGAGAACACGAGATAACGTGCGCGCTTCCCTGGTGTAGAAGCTGTCTCCCAGTCCATAGGTGAGGACTAGCTTGCGTAATTGGGGGAGTACAAATACGTCTGGAGAATGTGATCCCGGCGTGAACGCGCCTAGGTGCTCAATATCCTCTCGTCGGGGGGACATAAGAGCTAACGTCTCCACCGAGGGAAAGTGGGCAAGAATCAGAGGGTCGAAGAATCCATCCAGCTCAAGTACAGGAATCTTCGCTAGGTCAAGTACCGCGCAAATGCGCGCCATGACTTGCTCCACATCTGATGCAAAGAAACTTTTGGATCGCAATGATAGGTCGAGGATACAGCGGTAAGCAATGTCTTGTGCATCTTCCTTCGTTGCTGCTTCCCTGTTGACCTCGAGATCCGGCACTAGGAAGCACACATTCAGTCGAGCTGGGCAGGAGTCCGCACCCCTACATCTGATCCTAAGCTTTGTAACATAAGGAGCATCAAAGTCGCTCCGCACTACGCGCTCCCGGAAAGCTTCGACGCTCTTCGCTTGGTCGGCGAGACAATCTTCGCTCGACCATCGTACTTTCAGGTCTGTGCAGGCTGGGGTTATAAGAAGCGACCAAAGGAGAGTCACATCGAGTCGAGGGCCATCGAGATGCGACGTCTCCAAATGAGGAAGACTAATACACGCGTGGTGTTCAAGACTGGAATTCGTGAAGTCCGGTAACCAATTGATCAATCGAAGTTCTTTCAACTCGGGGCACCGACGCAACATGTCCAGGAATGGGGTGGGCGGCGCGCGAAACCCGTCCTCGTTCTGAGACAGAGACAGAGACAGAGACAGAGAAGTTAAAGAACTGCTGCCACTAAAGGGTATGGAAATATTCGATAAATGCAGGTGCTTCAGACTGGGGAACTTGGCAAGCTGTGAAGCAGCGCACATATCGACGAGCTCTGGCAGTCTCTTCCGGGAACTAGGAACGGGTTCTGAGTCTGAAAAGCAACCGGGATAAAAGCTGAGTTCTATGGACTCAAGGCTGGGAAATGTATCCACGGCATAAGTTAGCTCATGTGCGAACGAGACCGCCGAATCGGCGTGTGTAACCGCAATGCCTCGAGCACGAGCAAGCTGACGCTTAGCAAATTCGATCTTCTCAAGAGACTTCTCGTGAAACGATATATCAATGTTGAGCGGTGCGCTGTGCGCTCTTCGAAAGAGTTCTTGATAGGCTCCATGGAGATCATGAGCAAAGATCGCGCCAGCCCAAAGTGCATGCATATCGAGCAAGATCGAGCGAAAGCTATGGCATACGTGCCCAAGGTACATCCAATGACGGCACCTTCTATCAGCGGCACCAACTTGTAAACGATGTGCGCGGTACTGAAGCGCCGCTTCCTCGAATATGAGCCGAATGAGTTCAGGAGGAAGGCGTATGATGGGAGAACGCAGCTCGTTAACTCGACGCGTGAAGGTAGCAAGAAGGCTCTGAACGGACTGAACATCGGCCAGGATGGCATCTCCGACGGAACTGCGAACATCGTCAGAAGTAAGAGAAGTGCAAATCCCGTCGTAGAGTCGCAGCCGGCGATTGAACCCGTCCTCGACGAGATTACCGCTACGGAGATAAGATCAGCCATTCGATTTGCACATTGTAAGAAGCTCAGCAATAAATACGAACAGGATAGCGTCTGGCATATGTTCCGAGACAGTGTTGTGGTGGTAGCGGTTAGAGACGAGGTGCGTTGGTGGGTGTAAGTGTGGCGTTCTCTGCGGCATCGTAGATCGCCATCGCTCACACTCACCGTGATACCCGAACCTCCCGTGACTTGCAGCGAATCTAGGCATCAGAAGATGGATCCATGAACGGAGGTAACCGTAACGTACCGCAACAGGGAGTGAGCAGCTTCATCTCCGGAATCCGGGATCAAGATCAGCGGGCGCAGATCTGATATCGGGCGACCGCGCCGCGGATCCCGCCATCAGCGCCTCCCGCATCGCGCTTCCCCGCCCTCCACCCGACCCTCGTCGTCGTCGTCGCGCACAGCGCGCTCTCAAATACGCTCTCCGCAGCCGCTCTTTTGATGGGCGGGAGTGCAATAGCTCCAAAAATGCATTTCCGCATTTCGGAAGGCGTGGGAATCGTGCGGAAATGAATGAACGCGCCGCCACGTCGCGTCGCGTCAACAGCCTGAGCGCGAGTCGACTGCGACTATATCGAATACGAGCGAGAT
>KV424760.1:0-13620 GCA_001632445.1 Peniophora sp. CONT | reverse complement strand
GCATATATCTATCGGACGGCGGGGCGGGTTGGTAGGAGGCACTAGGCGCCAAGGTCCCGGCACGAGGGTGAGGAGGAGGTAGGAATGAGGAGGGGGGTGGGAGCATATGGGAGCGGCGGCGGCGGCTAGACGGAGACGCGGAACGTACCTTGCGCCATGAGCGAGATGGTGGTGGTCAAGAGCAAGTCGCGTTTTGCTCAAACGCGCCTTGAAAAGTCCGACGCGTCGCGTCGCGACGCGTCTGTGACCAGTGACCACCGACTTGGAGTCAATCGCGTGCGCCGTGTTTTCAACGCGTCCTCGTCGACCTGTCGCCCCCGCGTGTCTACGAGTCTGGATCGAATGGTAAGTAAGTCGATTCCCTTGCGGAGGCAGAGCTGATGAACGTACAGGCCACGTACGTAGGATGCGAGCTGGCGCTGGTGACCATGCTGCGCGCACAATGCAAGTCGGGCGCGAAATGCGTTCTGCGCCTGAAGCTGGCCAGCGCGTGCAACGTTCGCGCATTCCTTGCTCTCGACGTTCTACGTCCCCTTCGCGTCCACTCCTGCTCCAGGCTTCGGGCTGGTTAGCATCCGCATGGAGGATTGCTTACGGGTATGGGATGAGGAATAGATCAGTCCAAATACAAGCATATCACAGAGATGTACCTAGTATACTTAGTCGGGACAGAGCTCTTCCCCTCTGCATGTATATAAAGATGTCTGTGGTACATTTCCTGCTATTAATGCGACTCTTACACTGAGCCGCCATCGCATCTGCAGACTTCGAGGTTTGCGCGCGGGGGCGATAAGCACTGTCTCCGTCGTCGCACTTCCGTCTCGCTCTCACTCAACTCTCCATCTTCTTACCTGCATCCGTCCTATGCTAGATGCTTCGACACCCAGGTCCATTCGTGTACGTGAGGAAAATGGATCTAGATGGACAGGATTCCAGGAGAATAAATTGAGGCCAAGGACGATGAAGAAGGGCTTGCTAACTTCGATGATAGCAGGGGCCAGATGCTAGTAAGGTCAAAAGTTTGGATTTGTATCGCATATATATACAGATACAATAGTATTTCACTCAAAAAATAGACTATAAGTAAGGCTTGCTGCAGTAAAACGATACATTCCCATTTTCAACACATTTTGGTTCGAACTGCCGTGCCAACCGTATGTCAAATTTAGCCTAGAAAGTACGGCCTACTCGTGCGTGCATAAATTGACGCGCTGCGGTCATTTTCTGGGTGCTACTCGAGCCGTAGGTATTCTTCCCAGGAGCTGGGGGCAACGAGTCAGATGGGTGAGCTAGACGCGACGTTGGCTGGTGTTGTTGGTTCAAGTCGCGTCCAGACCTCGGACGCGCTCGGAGCCGCCCGGCGACTGTCGGGCCGGCTATCGCCTCTGGGCGCTATGTCTCTGCGCCGTACGCTATGCAGTATCTATTGTCGTTCCGCTTACAGCGATACAGTTCTCGTATTTATCATAGACATTCTTCCGCTTCTGTATCGCCCTGCTCTGACTCGTGATTATTCATGCCCGGTTATTCGTACAGCCTCGGACTTGCCTTCATGTATTTATACGAGTAGGGCGTACGCCTTTTAGAATCAGAATTCTCTCGACTTTCGTTCGCCGCTTACAAATCTATTCGAACGGAGCGAAGCCACACTGGCCAGCTGCCACGCGGCAAATCCGCCGCGCGCGCGGCCCGCCAGCCGCGCGGCGTCGGCCAGCCGACTCGCGGCTGGGACGAAACCCATCGCTTTTCACGATGCTCTGCGCGTCGTCGACGCGGACCTTTTGGCTCTCGCCACCACCTTCATATGGATATTGGAACGTCGCACTTGCTCATATCTACCATTCATGAGCTTGGGCTTCATTACCGCGATGTTTTTAATAGCTGGTATGTCTTGTCCGGGTAGGATTGGGTTGATCTCGCGAGAGAATTGTGATGACCATCGTTCGACGGTGTCTTCTACATACATGGTTCGCGATCGATGAAGGGTCGGTCCTCGAATAGTTTGCGCGTCTGAAGCGGCCTCGCGGTATAGGCCTGATCTAACAACGTTAACGCTGTCCACATGTGCGCCGTGTATGGCAATCCTTGGCAATCCAAGTACGTGAACCACGCGCTGGTTTCATTCGAATCTGACGGTACGATTATAGTTTATGCCAAGTGCACACGTTCCCCTCGTTTGGGCGCAAAAACACTCTTACAGCCTGGCCACCATCGAGCGCCTCCTCAGCATCCGGCTATCACGTTCTCTCAGGTTGCGCCCTCCTTCATCTCCATGTTGTTGTTTCTTGGCATCGTACACGCGGTTGAAGAAAAGGTCGGATAAAAGTTCGTGTCTATCCGGGCGTCGGTCACCATCCAGATGATGTTGTCGGATAGCTCTGCCTGCACTGGAGGCCGACCTTTACGCGCGTCTTCAAGGGTTATACATCGCGATGCATGCATGAGTGCATACACACCACATGCTGCACATCTGCTTATCCACGGACACCATCGGTCTGGCAGCGGTCAGAGTACGTGTACTGGTATGATTCTGTGTTCTGATATTCAATTCAAATCATGACAGTGGCGTTCCGCGTCGCCGCAACAAGTGATGTCATGTAAGGATGGTTGTTGGAGCTATACCTAACTCGTCTGCGGCATGGGTATAGGCGGCAGAGCTATCCAATCGTGCCGCTACCCGCCATGCTGTACGTATGCTCGCTAGGCGCTAGCTGATGCCACTCTTACATCGCCTGTCGAACCGTATAGTTCCGCCTTCCCTACTTGTGTTTCCATTTTGTCCAGCGTATCGCGTCTTTGGCATCACGGTTCCTCGCAAGCTGACCACATACGGATACAGGAGCACATGGATATCGCTTTGAGCTAGTGTTACAAGAGCCCTTAAGATCATTGCGATCTTCTTCATGATGCAGACACCAAGTCACAATACCAGGGTTATGCAAGCGTGTCAGCCGTGATACGCCGCCGCTGTTGCAGGATCCGCAACCGGAGATGATCCTTCCCGACTGATATAAAAAGCCGCTATCTCGCGCAGTGTCGCTCATCCCGAACTGATTCAGGGGGACCCGCTTTGCCCACTGAACAGTCCGTGACAATGTTTCCGCCTTTACGGATCCTCAGCCGCCCTGCGTTAGCAGCGTTTCTCTGTACTTTGTGCGCCACCGTCATTGCCGAAGACTACACTGTTCCCTCTGGCTGGCACGTGAGTCCCCTTGCTAATTGGTATTATCTGCGTAATGTAATGACCCTGAGCATTTCATGTTGCAGAATACTGTGTCTAATGCTACCCGCTCTGAGCGCATGAATTCTGCCTGGCATGCTGCCGACGACGTTCAGAACAGGATCAATTCTTCATTGGGAATCCCGATGGGTGAGCTGTGGTACAGGTATACATCTGTCAATTTCTCCCTAACACGAAGCCTTGGCACTCATAGATGGCAATGACGAGGCTGGATCGCGTATAGCCCTGGTATTTGCATACCAGGACTATTATAGCGGCAATGTCTTTCGAAAGAACCAAGTCATCGATAACACGTTGCGGCTCTATGAGGCTGGTATCTCAGCATTGGATGATGAAGTTAGTGCTCTGATCGACAAACTGGTATTATGTCGCTAACTTTTTACCTGCAGTCCTTAACTTATAGCATCGTGTATGTCGCGTTGAGCCTATTCCACCCATGACGATAACCAATTAACACACGAACAGCGTCTATGGCTTGGCCGAAGTGGCAGCATACCTCGCGTACCATGACACCGGTCGCCTCGAGCTTGCGAGACGGAATTTCGACACCGCCTACGTTGATTTCATTACCCCGTCTGCTGCACAAAGCGGAGAATATCCTCGGGCACCGTTGACCAGTAACACAACATGCAGATGTGAGTCATCATTAGTACTCTGCCTCACGGTGATCTGATTTGGCCTCCCGCTATGCAGCAACACTCGGTGGTCTGCTCTTCCATGTAAGGGTTTGTGGCCGTTGTTCCACAGTTCCTTTTCTGAAACCTACCGCGCACAGGAACATGGAGCCAACAGCACCAATCTTGCAGTTCTTACCACCACTATAGGGTACGTGCTCAGTGCTTCTGGTTATACATGAAGCTCTGACCCAGAATGTATTGAAATCACAGGATATGGGTTACGTGAGCTCATCTTTCTTATCATCATTTAGCCGGGCTACCGACAATTGACTATTTAGACTCTCCGCTCGTTTGGCTGAGAGCACGCCGGGAAATACGACTTACCTCACAACTGCGGAACAGTCGATTCAGTTCATGCAAACTCATATCATTAACCCAAGTTCTGCGAGCGCCCTCGTTTCCGACCAATTTGACGTGTATCACTGTACCGCGTTTTCTGATGCTACACCATGGGCAAAAGACATCGGGCCGTACATCGAGGGACTGAGCATCGTGGCCAACATCACACAAAATCAAAATTACATCCAGATGTAAGTATTACATGCACCGTGACAGATCTGGTGTGCTGATAATAACTATCGACACGCAGGTTGAATATGCTGGTGCCATTGGTTGTTGTTGTTCCAGAGTGGCATGACAGTAGCGGTGTGCTCATTGAAGGTGAGTGTCCCATGGACAAATCACCGGTTCTGCGTCAAGCTCATGGCTACGTAGATAGCACCTATTCAAAGGGTTAGAGACTAAAGTCAGATCTCGACTTAAATGCTGATAGGACGTTGCTGAAGGCACCATGATCCGTGGCTTGCTCGAAGCAAGACTTAGAAATCCGTCGAACACCGACATGGTTAGGCTCATCGACAGTTATATCACCCTTCAGGTCTGAACATTCACTGCACTCTTAGCTTCTCACTCATGTGCAACTTGAGTATAGTACAACGCCGTTGTCAGCAATGCATTGATAGGTGATACTAATGACTACAAGGTCTCCTGGCTCGGCCATGGGCCTGCAAACTACTCCACCGTAGGCAATGTTGACGCCTTGGACGTGCTGAATGCTGCGTTTGTCATAACACCCACGTGTGTACCATTTATCATCATTGCCCAGGGGTAGATCGCTCAGCAAGCAGCAGAAACAGTTCTCAATCAAACACCACAAACCCTACGGAGCCTGCAAGCGCTACGAACCCTGTGCATAAGCATGCGCCGATCGGGGCTATTGTGGGCGGTGTTGTGGGCAGTATCTCCGTCATCGCCGCGTTGGTCTTACTTGGATTCCTCTACCTGCGGAGCCGAAGGCGTGCAAGAGAACTTCCTGTACTCGATGACAGGCTTGAACCATTCATTACAGATACGTCTCCACGGACTCGTCGGACAGTGCCAGCGGAGAAAGGTGGCCTACAGCAGCGCGTGGCTCTCCTGCACCAATCCCACGACAGCAGCCCACCCACCAGCCCGTCGAGCCCTGCCCTGGATGCTGCCAGGCGCACTTCGACCGCGCAAGCCAGGCCATCTGTTGGTGATTCCGGCGCCTTGCATGCTATTGAGCGGAGGCTGGATAACCTGATGCATGCATTGGCGGTCCATGGAGAGGCGGAAGACGATCCTCCGGTGTACGATGGAGATGCCGATCATGCTCTGAATAGGAACAATGACGGGCATGTGTAAAGTACACGGTGCGTCTTGGACTGACACTGGGGTCCACTACACTGGATTTGACTGACATGGTGCTTGCTTAGATGTAGGGCGCAGGCAATACACGGACGAGTCTGCTGTAGCTCGCTGGAGTGATTTGGAATCAGCCTTCCGGGGCTTATACATGTGGCTTCCTTTGTTGACTCATAACTTCAATCCTTCAGAAGCGATGACTGTCGATACCAATACTGCCAGCAAGGAAGAAAAGGTGACAATGCAGACGAAACTCGAACGCGCTGGCCTGTAAGAAAGCCCGCCGATGGTCACATTTACTGTATAGTCTACCCGGACGGTGTCTGGTATCGTAGCCGGCTAAGTCATCGCAAGAAGCGCGGAACAAGCTCGTTTAGAGATACGATGTCACGCAAAGGAGTGTCCTCCAAGCTCCAAGAATGTCGAAGTCGAAGGCGCGTCGTCGCAGTCCGGCAAGCGATGTAATCCCGCGATCTCGATGAACGCTCCGCCAGCCAGGTGTCAGTACAAGAGGAGTACATAGTCGTGCGTTACCCATCCATCGTATGAGGTTGAGTAAGAGCAACGAGTATCCAGTGACCACGAGACGACGCCGGTGGTCAGAGCCAAGGCGCGTTTCACACTTGCGCGCGCCACGCGCTGCCAGTGTACCTGCCCAACCCGCATCATGAATGCTGCCATGGGATCGATATACTTAGACATCGAATGGCTTTCGAGAGATATATCCCAACAGGCACAAACTCGAGTCCAATAGTCAGAAGAGCAAATTGAGTAGAAGGGCGACATAAACTATATGTAACGAATGCCAGTGGTCCAAAGCGCTACGCCTTTGCTCTACGCTTAGCCTTGCCATCGGGCACGCTTTCTTGTGCAGACGCCATCCTAGGCTTAACCACCTTCCTCTTCTTCACCTCTACAACAACCGCATGGTTATCCTCGGTAGCGGTTTTCCTCTTCTTTGGCCTGGCCTCTGTTTCGAGCGCCGCGGCGGGTGGTGCCACAACTGGCGCCACATCTGCATCTGCATCTGCAGCTCCTGCCTTCGCTTTTAACTTGCCCTTGACCTTTACAACGGTCGAGACAGGCTCAGCGGCACGTAGCTCTTCTTTGCTTTTCTTCGCGGGCTTGGACTTAGACTTGATTGCCGCGCCCGCAACGTCGCTCTTCTTCGCCTTCGTCTTCTTCTCTGGCGTAGACGCAGCCGCCTGTCCCGTCTCTCGCTTCCGCTTCTTTGACTCGCCTCCTACCGCCTTCTCATCGTCCCTCTTCTTCCCTTTTTCCGCCTTGACACCCGCCTCCATATCATCTTCTACCTCGTTTTCACTGCCGTCATCCTTGGTCTCCGCGACACGCTTCTTCGCCGCCTTTTTGGCTTTGACCTCCTTCACCATCTTCCGCTTCGCAGCAATTTGTTGTTGTTTCTTGATCTATACGCTCGTCAGAAATGGCTTCACATACACATGCCTCAGAGAGGTAAACGTACGCGTTTGAGAGCACGATTCGACAGTCCTGTCTCCCCTTTCTTTGGACCATCCTCCTTCTCTTCCTCGTCGTCCGAATCGGGTTCAGGTTTTGGTGCGGCGACAGTCCGAGCGTCAATCGCGTTTAGCAGTACGCGCAAGTCTGTATCCGGCGGCAGAGGCATAGCGAGTTCAATAGCCTTCTCTATCCTCCGTTTGTGCGCCTATAGTAGCAAAGAATCACATGAATATCTGTATCATACACTTCATGACAAGACCGTATGCGTACTTTTGAGTCTAGATGCACGCGAACCATGACTTCGTGCTTGAGTATCGCATGCGGACACAAGACACAAGAGGAGTAATCGCCGTCGGCGCTGGCACGGACGGGCTTGAGGAGAGCTTCGCCGATGGATATTGTGGGCTCGTCGTCGGACACGCCTTCTTCGTCGCCTTCTTCGTCGCCTTCTTCGTCTTCATCCTCCCCTTCATCTTCGCTAACCTCGCCCTCATCATCTTCATCACTTCCAGCCTCCAGACCTTCAACCTCGGCTTCACTCCCGCTCTCCGAATCGTCTTCATCTTCAGAAGACGCGGACTCATCCGAGTCTGTATCGTTCAAGCCCATAGCTTCTTTCATCTCCTCATCAATTCCCAATGCCTCCTCTTCCTCCTTGCGTTTCAGACGCCTATCCACGCGCTTGAACATGTTCTTTCCCAATTAAAGCAAAGCAAAACAAGTGTGGCAGCAAAAGAAAGGTGAGCGCGGGAAGCAAGAAATATAACTCTCAGAAAATCCGCGCGTGGTCCCGTGAGATCTTCGCGAACGCCAGCGCGCGTCTGAGCCGAACGCGTCTCTTTCCCTTTCCTCCTTACACCGATGCAGGCGTCGAGCTCCCGATGCACGACTAGCGCGCTTCGCTCCTCCATTTCACTTGCACGTGCTCCTGCTCTTGCCCGATACCGCTCGTCCGCTAGTGCAGACGACAGCGTACCATGGCCGTCCAAATCAACGACCAGCGCTAAGCGTAAAGAGAAGCGCCCTTACGTCAATAACAACAGGCCCAAACCAAGCCGCACAGTCGAGCAGGGCTCGAAACTCATAGGCCTATCTCTCGCAAACCGCCCGAAACCGGCAACAGATGCTCGTGGACGGCGCGTTGGCGCTGCTATAGACGAGTTGAAATATATCCAGGAGATTCTAGAGGCGCCGCCGTGGTCTACGCATGTGCCGTCTGATTACGATGCGGAGGATATGGGGAAGGAGGGAGAGGATGGGGAGGATGTTGCGAAGAGGGTTGGCGTGAGGGTTGAGCCTGGATGTCTAGTTGAGCAGACTGGGTACGCATTTCTCGTTATTATGAATGTGATATTTATACTAAATGTGGTATGTTATATAGGGTTGAACCTATGCTGGCCATTGTACTCAAACACATCCACGGCGAGCAAGGCATGCGCACGCTCTTTCTCGACCAAATGGGCCAAATACACTTCACCTCTCTCGAATCTGTCACCTTCGCCTACCCGTCCTTTATCGACCCCAATGCCGTCGCACGTATTGGCTCATTCTTAGCGCCAGCCGACCGTAACGAGCTCATGGCGCGCGTGGCAGCCGTACGCCGTATGCGAGACTTTGCACGCGCGAGGGAGGACGTAGCGCATGGACTTGCGCTGTCCATGGCGAAGATATATGATAACGTTGCACCCAAGGATGTGGAGGAGTGGGGAGAGATCTCAACGACAGACGCGTTGAAGGCCATGGGTCTGAACGAGAACAATCGCTTGTTGCATTTCGCGACGCAGAGGCTGTTGCTGGAACGGGACGTGGAGTTTGTACCGCATCAAACTGCTTTCCTGGCGTCACATACGTTCTTTGTGCGGCCAAGGGCGCAGGTTGAGCGGTTGAGGAAGCTCAAGGCGCGCGTACTGGAGGATTCGGAGTTCTGGACCAGCTTTGGTGACCGCGCTAAGGGCGTTATTCAGACCCTTCGCGAGCGTGCTAAGGGCTCAGAAAACGAGCCGCCATCGCGTACCGACGCGACAGATATAACCTGGACATCAGATGACCAACTCGTTATTGGCACGTTGCTCGACTCTCTCCACATCCAACGCTACGAAGTCTCAAGATCCTACCAAGACATTCGTTGCGCTGCAATCAAATCCGTCGGTTTCTCTGGACCGGGGTTCAGCGGCCACGGCGCTATCGGTCTGGACGAACACCGACAGCTACTCGTTGACCTTGGCGTGCTTGCACCCTGGCAGGATACGGTTTCGAGAAGATGGGACGTTGTGACACGAGATGCGGGTGGACTGCCGGGCGCTAGAGACGGGCTTGCGGCTGCTATCCCACGACCGGCGCCTAGGAGCAATCTCTTGCCCGATCGTTTACACGAAAAGGATCCCTGCCGCGACGTCCGGTTCGACTTTGAGGATACCCCGGTATATGTCATCGACGACTACGGCGCCCAAGAGCTGGACGATGGGTTGAGCGTCGAGAGGGATGCGGAGAGGAAGGATTGTCTGTGGTTGCATGTGCATATCGCCGACCCAACGCGCCTCATTCATCCTGATCATGACTTTGCGAGGGCGGCGGCGAGAGTTGAAACGTCACTGTACTTTCATACGCGGATGCAACCGCTCTTGCCTGCGTCGTTCCTCGAGCAACACCCTGTGTCGCTCGGCTCGGGCAAGGGAGAGCCTGAGAACACGTTGACGTTCTCTGCGCTTATCTCACCGGATGGCGAGATCGTCAGGCATCATGTGCGCGCTGGTACAATCAGGAATGTTCAGACGCTGCGTTACGACGATGTGGATGCCGCCATGGGATGGAAGTCCGCCAATTCGTCGCTGAGTTATCCCTTCGGCCGTCCAGCAGGAGAGCGTTCTTCTGCACCTCTCGAGCTGACACCTCGCGCTCGCGATGACCTCTCTCTGCTACACGAGATTGAAGCGCGCATGGCTCGTTTCCGTGTCCGTGCACCGACCTTCGAAGTGTACCCGCCCGGCGCACATATCGACGTTTCGCCTTCGCCTCTCCCGACGAGCGCCGAGTACACACAACACCCTGCCATCTTCCGCGGATTCCCCGCTATAACTTGGGCAGCAGGAATTTACGGTGGTGCTCCGGGTCCCGATTCAAGAGGCGTCATCGCAGCAGCAGCGAAAGTCGCATGTACCGTGTCCTCCCTTTTCGCCTCTACACGCAACATCCCGCTTGTGCGCCGGGCTCTCAAGCCACCCCGCGAGCGTAATCCAGGAGACATTGAACGCCTTCTCAAACTACGCGACGAACGCGGTAGTATTCCCTGGACTGAACTCTTCACCTCAGGCTTAATCTTCCGACCCGCATACGCCACGCTCTCCCCCGAGGCGCATTTCACGCTGGGTGTTCCGCAGGGTGTCGGGTACGCGCGTGTCACGAGTCCGTTGAGACGGTACGAGGATATGCTAGCGCATTGGCAATTGAAGCACGCGCTGCTCAGGCCTAGCGACAAGCCGTTGTTCAGTGCAGAGGAGTTAAAGATGACAATCGACCATCCCGCTTCTCTGCTCGCAGCGAAGAACGCGGATAGGTTGCATAATCGCGAATGGAGCGCTATGCTCGTGTATCGCTATATGCAGGCTCACCCGGAACTCGTTGGTGGAGATGGAGAAGGCCCACTGCAGAGTCTGGATGCGGTCGTAACGAGTGTGAAAGGACCGGAGATGCCGGGGTGGTTTAGGGTTAAGGCGTTGGTTCCGAAGTTGGGGATTGAGGTGGGGATTATGCTTCAGGAGGTGGATGGGGAGGAGAAGGTGTTGCCGTTGGGGAGTACGTGGAGGGTTGATGTCGTTGGAGTGGATATTGCTGGAAGGGGACGGGTTAGGGTTGCGTTGAGGGGGGAGAAGGGTGTGTAGTGGGTGTACTGAGTTCGCGGGAGATGAGGACACATTTAGCTTATTACGTATAATTGCTGGATATACATTCACACATACCACTCTTCAAATTGAAGTACCGTAATCGCAAACCTTCAAGTTCAGAAATTCAACCATCAAGTCAAGTTCGTTCCATCACAGGACGCCCGACCCTAGCCCGACCCCCAGCGGGGATCCGGCCCGAAGCCATGTCACTGTCACTGTCACGGTTGACACGACGCGTTGAGCGCGCGCGATGGCTGAAGCCGCTGAACACCTTGCGCCCAACCACGACCGTCTCTAGTCTCCTACCTATAAATGGAGCATACGAATGATACAATGTGCGCTTTGAGATTGCTGTCCTGCCTCTTTATGTAACTAATCGTTTGCTGGACGTTGCAGTGGCTCACTTGTTGAGGACGTGGTGGCTCGCCGTCTGAAGTCCTTCGAGGCCCTGCATGCTACGGCTATGCTTCGTTCCGACGCGCACATTCCCGAAAATACCTTGCTCGCCGATATCGACTCTTTGCGAAGCATTGTGGCTCGTTTTACGCAACAGCTTAACCACATCCGGTCACCCATACTGCGTCTACCTGCGGAGATTTTCCAACTCGTAATCAGAACTACCGTGCAATTGATCGAAGAAGAGGACAACTACGAAGACCGCGACCCACGACGGTGGATTCTCCTTGACCGGGTCTCGCATCGCTTTCGCGTCATGCTTCTGGCCATGCACACCCTGTGGGGAGACACCGTTTCCTCCACTCATCTGCCTAACGCACGTCAATTTTTGCTCGAACGAGCGCAGAACGCGCCTATCACACTTGATATTGGTACTTATGAGACATCTCCGGAAACCGATGACTTTGCCCTTCGTCATCTAGAGCAAGCTCGCGCCATCACGGCTTACAACCTAGAAAGGCCATATTTGCGCCCGCTCCTGGAAAAATTAATTGCTGGCACTTTACCGCATCTGGAGTCCCTGCATCTCTATGCATACGAAGCCACTGAGCTACTACCCGGTGAATCGGCCATCCGAGTGATGGGTCTGCACAGGACGGGACTTCCATTTCATCAATCTGCTATCTGCGCACCGAAGTTGCGTTCGCTATCGCTGTCGAGCACATTCATCCCTTTCAAAGCATCTTCCTTAACACAATTGGCGTTGCATAGACGACCCGATACCCGGACTGAGGAACTCCTGCCATTTGGACATTTCATGGAAATGCTCCGTCACTGTGTCAATGTCCAAGATCTGGAGCTCTCGCATTATCTTCCCACCATGCCCTCGTCGGCAATCTCTCTTCTTTCCGATCACATCCATCTACCCGCACTTAAGTCTATATTCATCGCTGATACTCGCAATCGTATCCTACCGTTCTGGTCACTCATCGAAGTGCCAGCTTCTACCATCCTCAAACTGAACACCTGGCCTTCCCAAACCTCGTCGAAACATACTTTCACTAGCCAGATCAACTATACATCAGTGTTTGCATCTCATATTCTTTCGCCGCACTTCCCTTCTTCGACACGGCTCGAAATCCAAGGCTCTGGTTTTGATGCGACGCTATCATTCGACCTCATGATCCCCCATAATGGACCGAGCAATCGCTACACGAAACATACCGAACATCCACGCCACGCGTCGTCCCCCCATATGTCTATTCTTCAACTGTCGACTTATTCGGACGACTGGGATGTCCTTGATGTCAAGCAGAGCATCCAAATGTTCGTCAGCGCCTACCATCTCTCGCAAATTCAGTCACTGGAGGTACCATATTTCGTTTTAGGGGCGTTGGGAGATGCTCCCCAGTCACTACTCGCGTTGTTCCCTTCGCTAGAAACGCTCAGCATCTACGATCTTCAACCAGAGTTCTTTCGAACATTCGCCGGGGGACAATCGCCGCCGCCGTCACACCCCTTCCAAGTGCTACTTCACCCGAAAGTTCATTCACTATCCCTGTCGAGCGAGGCGTTTACCCTCACGCTAGAGGATGCTAGCAAGTTAGCTGCCTTGCTGACGTCTCGTCTTGAGCACCGCATTCCGATACATGCCCTGGAGCTGGAGTTCTCCAGAGAAGAAACAGGATCCGAATCGGAGAATGAGCTGCCCGATCCCTCACAATACTATCACGACATGCTAGTGAACCTGGTAGTCCCTGGGCCGCTCACTGTCAAGATAGACTGGTAGTCATCATTGTAAATTAAATTCCTGTTATGTGGCAAATGCATGTCACACTTTCAGCACCCGTTGAGTGCAATCAAGTATTCTTGTACGGGACGTGGGAAAAGAGTGAACAAAAAAGCGAGTTGGCGAAAATATCGCCTGGCCACGACCTACCTTGCTCTATCACTGCCGAGCATCCGGGGCTCAACTCCGCGCCGGTTCAGGCCATTTCACTCTCTGTGCGTTACTACCGCAACAGGGAGTGAGCAGCTTCATCTCCGGAATCCGGGATCAAGATCAGCGGGCGCAGATCTGATATCGGGCGACCGCGCCGCGGATCCCGCCATCAGCGCCTCCCGCATCGCGCTTCCCCGCCCTCCACCCGACCCTCGTCGTCGTCGTCGCGCACAGCGCGCTCTCAAATACGCTCTCCGCAGCCGCTCTTTTGATGGGCGGGAGTGCAATAGCTCCAAAAATGCATTTCCGCATTTCGGAAGGCGTGGGAATCGTGCGGAA
>KV424759.1:0-44520 GCA_001632445.1 Peniophora sp. CONT | reverse complement strand
ACCTCGGGGGACTTTCTACCTTGGGACTTTCTACCTCCGCGGACTTTCTACCTCGGGACTTTCTATCTCGGGACTTTCTACCTCGCGGCTTTCTATCTCCGGACTTTCTATCTCGGCGACTTTCTATCTCGGCGACTTTCTACCTCGGGACTTTCTACCTCGGGACTTTATACCTCGGGACTTTCTACCTCGGGACTTTCCATCTTTCGACTTTCCATCTCCGGACTTTCCACCTCGGTGATTTCCATCTTTCGACTTTCCATCTTTCGACTTTCCATCTTTCGACTTTCCACCTCGCGGACTTTCCACCTCGGCGACTTTCTACCTCGCGGACTTTCCACCTCGCGGACTTTCTATCTCTAGACTTCCTTGCGTCGCGACTTTCCCATCACCAAATCGACTTTCTATCTCCCGCGACTTTATATGTCGCGACTTTACACTCCTCGGGCGCCCTCCACCACTCCCATTCTAGCTGCCTTGCAGCGTCTTCCCTTGCGGCCTCACACCCTAGGCTACGAGGGACATATATATGTCCATGAGCCTGTAGGCTCATACATATATATGTGCTGTCGCTCTGGGCTGGTTCAGTTTGTGCAATCTGGGAGCGAGGTGGGGTTCATGTAGGTACCATTTGAGCCTGATATGTTGGGAGGAAGTGTGAGAAAGGTTTGATTTCAGTCAGGAACTCATTTTTTGCAGCAGCTTCGAGCTCGTGCAATTTCTTGAATTTTCGGTCACAATTTCAGCAATTTCCGACTGTAACGCACTTGGAGTTCACCCCCCTGTGTTACGCATTACGGAAGTTCAAGTTCAGCATAGTGCATTACACGTTACAAACTTAAGGTCGTAATAGTACAGTACTGTGATTTTGAGACCAAATGTTTCGACCGGTCTTTGCATTACCCATTACATCTGGCAAAGTTCGCTGAGATGATTGTTTGCCAAACATCGACCTGCATTGCCTCGAACAATTATGTGCCCAAAAAGGCTTGTAGGCAGCTTTTGATAGCCTTTTGGCACAAGAAGCGGGAAAACATTTTTCTATCATTGTGATTTGGTCAGGCACAGTTGAATATGTGTGTGCCCCTTAATTTATTTCCCCTTTGATAAAAGTGACTAAATCTGTCACTAATACTTGATACAAAAGAAGGCAGGGATGACTCGTTTCTGCTAGCTTGCCAGCCCACTTCTACGAGTTGGAGAGATGGAGGAGGGGGCGAGTGAACGATTTGTGAAGCGTCTCGAGGCTCTTGTGCCCCATGTTCGTCTTATATCTGAGTATTAAAAGCACATTGGCTCGTTCTTGCTACGCGTAGAGGGTGAAATATCACACATCGTGGTCCAGAAGTGCAAGTTCGAGATACTTACCGAGCAGTAACAACGAGAAGCGGTACTTAGTTGATTGTACGGGTAATTTAGCAATTGTAGCCGTGATAGACCATCCACCTCGCGTACTGTTTTTCTTCAACTTCAGCTCGAGATGAGCGAACGGGACCATCGGTGATAGGGAACTTCACCGCTGGGCGCTTCGTCCCGGGCTTAGTGGAAAACCCATGTAGCGGTGGCGTGTTGCGTTCATGCATCGCCTGCGGACATTCAAATTTGAGTACCATCTCTTACAAAAGCTCTACAATGCCAACTATCAGAACTGCCAAATATGGGTCACGGCGTAATTTGTAAAGCAACGTCATTTTACAGCCCTTTCGGGGGTGCATGGTTCAACTTTCACTCGTTCATTGAAAAAGACCGCCTCGTACGGTGAGCGCATGCATCATGTAGGTGGAATAATAGATGATCTTGTTTAGCGGGAAAGATCAAGGACCGCAGCGGCGCCTCTAGCATCTAAAACTTGCATCGAAATAGACGAACGGTACAAGACCTTCGAGCCGCTTCAAGCAACGCGCCTCCACCTCCATCTCGGATTCAGGGAATGTCCCACGAAGGGTGACAGAACGTAAGAGCCCGCCATGCTCAATGACACGCTTCTCAATTGCGTCGGTGAGCTGCTCAAGATCTTTCGGTGAGAATGTTCGCTCCATGTATACGGCTTGTAGGTCCGGGTAGAATCGAGGTCCTCCCAGTGATACATCTGAAGAGCTGAGGATAGGACCGATGTCGGTGTGGAGATATACGAATTGGAGGGTCGTGATGGAAGGGAACATCGTGTGAAAGTTTCCTTCGTCGATCTTGAAACATCCGTTGCCACCGTCGAGGCTCAGCGTGGTTATGTTTTCCGGGCAAATCTCGAGAGTCGTGCACAAGCATTGGATGAAGGCGATCATGTCTTGAGATGTTTCCCAGTCGATCGCCGTGTTCACGACGAAGCGCAAGTCGAAAGAGTCCGTGTCCCAATAGTGCAGTCTCGATGTAGGTTCGTGACGACTTAGAGCAGGCGAAGGTACTGCCAGGCTCGCATCATCGGAGCCAAGCTTGATTGCAATAAGACCAGGGTCGCCAGTGTAATATATGTGAAGCTTGGTTATTTTGGATATGCCAGTGATCTGTGTTTGAGATACGAATGCGCGTAAAGATCGAGTATCCGCCAAGAGCAAAAGAATTTCGGGGTCGTACGAGTAATGGATTTCGCAGGCGTTCACGTCGAGCGCGGCAGTCACGGGAATGTCCAGGATCGACCAGAATTCGAGAATAGATTGCATATCTTGTTTCAGTTTGAGATGTGAGAGTCGAGGGAATGAGATGGTGAGTCCTTGTTGATACGATAGGTTTCGTAGGGCTGCACGATCTGGGATCCAGCTGCGCAGGACCAGCTTTTCGAGATTGACGTAGTGAGAGAGCATGTCGAGGAATGCGCGAGCATCGGGCAGAGGTTTAAGGTTGTTGGACCTTGCTCGTAAGGGGACGGAGCTGGTCCAGGTGAGCGAAAGTTCGCTGAGCATGGACATGTTTAACGGGATGAACACATTCGTCGCTTCGAACACGCGCAGTTGTGGTGTGGTGGTGGTCACATTCGGTTCGCCAAGAGACATGTCGACTAGGGGATCTCGATGGTAAGGTATTTCGAGGTGGAGCTCCTCCAGAGCCGAAAAGGACTCTTGTCTAAGACTCTTACTAAGAGCCGTGACAATTGTTTCGACTGGACCATTCCGCGGAGTCGTCTCAATTCGTACGTCGATGATCCGTGCGCCGGAGAGGAGCGGCAAAGCCCGATCGACAAATGCCGACGACGTGTCCGAATCGAGATGAATAGAGATAGGGTGTTTTCTGGCTCTCTTGAGAAACTCTTCATGTGCACGCTCGGATCGGTGATTGAATACGACATCCGCCCATAGAGCATGCATGTCCAAGAGGGCAACCCGTAGGTCGTGGCAGATGTGTCCAAGACGTAGCCAGTAATCAGGCCTCCTGCGGTAGTAGCCTTCTATCACAGGGTGTAATATCGTGGGATAAAGCTCCGGTGGAAGTCGTAGAAGTGGCGAGCGAAGACGATTGAGCTGACACCGAGTCAGTGCGCTCTTGACTGATGCGTCGTGGCAGCTGTTGTACGTGAGCTCGCGAGCGTGGGGAGAAATGAACTGGCCGGGTACGTACCTAGGGCTTAAAGGACCTTGTTCCATGATCCCAGATGGGCGCTTGTGATGGTCAAGAGAGAGAGACAACTTGCGCGCGCTCGCCGAACGCGGGAAAAGAGGACCAACAGGCGGAACGACGCCGCGCTTCGGTTCCGAGGCGGCGCGCGTCGGACCAGTGGCGGAGCGTGTTCAAGTCCTTGTTTACTGCTCTCACTTGCTCTACCCTGGGTTTCTGACCCTTTGATATTTCGACATTTGTATATCATTGGGATATAGCGAGCAATTTCAGTGTCACATCCGGGCATTCCCGTGACTCTGCTACGACGCCGAACGAGACGCGGCAATTGCGCGTCACGGTCCCGCCTTGAACGTCTACGTCCGTAGTCTTTGGGCGCATCGCCTCGCTCTCTTGAACTCTACATGGAGATGTCTTCTCAAGGCTTTGTGTACGTGGCCTTTCGAAAGGATGTGTCAAGCGAGCTCACACATGTGTTAGCCGCGCATCAGTCGAAAGCGCACTTGTTCGTCGCTTCCAAGTCCTTGGGGAACATATAAGCATTGCTCGCACCGATGGAGGATCGAGTACCCTTGTTGAAGAATACATTGCCGATGACATGGACTACTTTCGTGGTCTCATTCCCTCGTACTGGCTTCGTCTCAACCGCATTCGCTCCCCACTCCTTAGTCTACCGCCAGAACTACTTCCCATGATCCTAGATGCCACGGCTTCAGACTGGCGCACCCAGCTCAAAACATGGATTCAGCTAGGACACGTATGTCACGACCTCAGGGATGCGCTTTTAAGGATGCACGCCTTATGGGCAGAGGTCGTTTTTGACCCTCGCTACAGCCTTGTCCAGGAAGAGCTGCTTGCGAGGGCCGGTTCCTGCCCCATTAACATCTCCCTCGGCTACCAGATGACACCGCTGCGGGTCCGCCGCGCCGTTGAGCTTCTCGCTAGGGCACGAACGGTCAAAGTTCATTCAGACACACATCCAGATCAGGCAAAAGACATACTCGAGGCTCTCAGACGAGGTCCGAATCTGACTTTGGAGGTGCTTGCGTTCAGCCTGCACCGCCATACATCCGCTGCGCATGGGAATACATTTACATCTGCGGACCAGCCGATGCTAAACGCTCCGAAGTTGCGTGCCGTCGACTTTGTAGAAACCTTCATCCCCCTGGACATGTCGTTTCTGTGCCGGTTGTCACTAAGGTGGACATCCACTGAGCCTACACCAGTACCGGATGCTCGTACCTTCGCCGACATGATCAGCAAATGTGGTCGCCTAGAGAAATTGACGTTACACGGTTGGATCCCGGCGTGTTCCGCTTTGAAAGGCCTGTGTCAGAGCGAGTATCGTATATCGCTTCCACGTCTCAGTCACCTCGTATTGTTGCAAGATATGGAGCATATACTTGCGTTTTGGGACATCTTGAATATCCCCAGATCGACGGCTGTCCATGTGGACTACGTTTCTGCTGCAGAGGAGGAGCCGGCGTGCAATCTGCAAGAGTTACTTCGCCGCACTCGGTCCCTACGCGCGTTTCTCGTGCAGACACAGAGACGTGGCGTATCTCAGATATCGAAGATCAGGGTATACTGTGACGACGAACACCAAATCCATGTCGTACTCGGCATTACTGATAGTGAGCCCTCACATGGGACCGACTCGGGGTCCCAGCAAACACCCTCACGCCCATGGGACTCATCGTCGGATTTCGTGTTGAAGTTCTCTACTTTCACGTATACTGAGATGCCCGACGATGTCGCTGTTTTCTTGGAGTGCTTATGCACGACTCTTCAACTACGCGTGGATAGCGTCAACACGGTCGAATTCGATTGGTCTACCGGCGCACTCGCTCTTGACGAGCAGAACCAGGGTTCGCGCATTCTCTACACCCTATTTCCCGCCGCCACCGCTTTGAACCTCATTGCTTCCGATCCGTGCTTCTCTATCGACATTGGGAGCATCCTCGGCTCATCTTCTCCGCGAGGTCTCGATTACTTTCCTAATTTACAAGCCCTACACCTGGGACAGCCTGTGTTCTCGCAAGCAAATGTGGAGCGCCTCATCGACGCTCTCAACATGCGTGCCGACCATGGACAGCCTGTACGCGTCCTCACGCTTCTGTCGTGTTCAGATCCCGAGGAGTCAGATTCAGATATGGAGGCGGATGAACGACTCTTCAAACGGCTTGAAGCCTCTGTGCCGTATGCTCGCTTCAATGTATACGGGTAGTAGTTGAAAGGCGCTAGGTTTTTTCGATACCACCATACAGGGGGATGGCACCGAGTTGCCTTGTGAGGACACTTGCTTACACGCTACAATACTTTCATCATAAGGCCTCCAATGTATCCATGAGCGTATACTCTTGTCCACCAAGGGTGTGATGATGATAATGATAGTACATAGAGTCACAGTGAGACCTTAGTGTACAATATCAAGCATAACATGCTCAGAGCCGAACGCGGGAAAAGAAGGTCAACAAGCGCAAACAACGCGCTTCGGTTCCGAGGCGCGCGTTGGACTCGCGGCGCGTGTTCGAGTGCTTGTTTACCGCCCTCACTTTCTCCACCTTGGGCTCCTGACTTTTTATCACCCACGTCGCTAGTATACCAACTGGATATAGCGAGCGATAGGAATACTCGCTCGAGATGAGCGTCGTGCAAATCCAGCAGCCACCTGGTGTGCAGGTTCAACGCGAGACGTCCGAAGCCGAGGACAGCAACTCCGAGGTAAACACACCCTTACCATAACATCAATCAAAAACACCAAAACTAATAAGTCTTTATAAATACAGTTCCTGTCGATAAAACTAGTCAACCCCCGTGCGCGCGTCAAGCTCTCTGAGCCACTGGACCTGTCGTCCTTCCCCTCTGCCGGCCACCTCTTCGCCGTAGCATCCACCGCGCGCCATTTCGCCGCCATCACCGCAGGCTCGATATTAACTGTTTCGCCATTATCGAACTTGAGGCAGTCGTTGTACGCCGCGGACGATGCCACGTCTGGAACTTTTACGCCGACGCGCACGTTGAGTCTCGCGCAGTATGGGACGCCACATTATGTGTTGTTCGCACATGGAGATACGCGGTTATTAGTGGGATTTGTGCAGGGACCTGTACAGGTCTACGATACCTCAATGCTCTTCACACCTGGAGGAGGAGACGTGCAACCGATCCATACGTTTCCGAGTACGACGACGACGGCCGTACGGCAGATGCACGCCAACCCCAACGCAGAAGCAGGGCTTAGCGAGCTGGTGGCTATATTGAGAGAACCGGACGGGAGTGGAGATAGTCTGTTGGTTGAAGTTGTGAATGTGGCGAGTATGAGTAGCGTGTGTGGGTGGAGAGGCGGCGGAACGAGCGAGACTTTTCCAACTTCCCGTAAGTCAAAATAACATATACAGTCCGAGTTTTATTTAATATAATATACAGTGAGCTGGTCGCCCAAAGGCAAACAACTAGCCATCGGCCTCCAATCCGGTTCAATCCTCACATTCTCCCCCTCCACCCCCTCCCAACCCAAATCCTTCGTCCCATCCCCACCCCCCTCCTCATTCCCCGCCCCCTTCAACTCCTCACCCTCTCTATCCCTCTTATACACCCACTGGCTCTCCGCGCCCGAATTCTACGGGATCTACGCACCTCCATCTCAATCTACGGATCCGAACGTCGAACAGGCTCATCTCGTCGTCACTTATGATGGGAAGCAGGGGAAGGCGAGGGATGTTGGGTTGCCTATTAATTTTTTTACTAGTGGACTTAGGCCGCCGGGGGCGTTCGTTGTGGTGTTGAGGGGGTGGGAACCTATGAAGGTGTTGATGGTCGTTGGGGATAGTACGAGTGCGGATATCGCGCTCGTCTCTCTCGTTTCCGAAAACGGAACAGGTACGTCTCCTCCTCCTCTCCTCTCCCTCTCCCCTCTTCTAACCGCCCTTTCTCATAAACAGAGTCATGGAAACGACTCTCGCTAGAAGACGCAGCAACACCCTCGATGCCACTCGACACCTCATCCAACGAGACCGTCCTTCTAGGACTCGAACTGGATTTACATAACGATCAACCGTACACGCACGTCAAGGCTAGTGGAGAGGGTGTGGACGTACCTAGTCCGCCGATAGTGTTGGCGTATGCTAGCGATGGGACGGTACTTGGTTGGGTGGTGGTAAATACTGAGGGCAGGATGTATCCTGGCATGGCCGCGGCTGGGACGGGGATGCAGGCTGAGCCGGTTCAGCAGCCGGCTAGTGGAGGAGGGGGATTTGGAGCGTTCGCGGGCAACGGCGCCAGTGCGTTTGGACAAACATCGTCGTTCGGAGGACAGTCTGCTACCGCGCAACCCACATCGGCATTCGGACAGACAGGATTCGGACAAACTGGGTTCGGGCAGACGTCTCAACCTCAACAATCTTCGAGTCCATTCGGTGGGAGCTCAGGTGGAGGAGGATTCGCAGCATTCGCTCAGAAACCAGCTGCGTTTGGACAGAGCGGATTTGGATCGTCCAATTCGTCCAGTACGCCTACGCCCTCGGCATTCGCATCACCCGCTTCACCTCCTACATCTTCCGCATTCAACACTTCCACATTCGGTGCCGTCTCCTCTGGCTTTACCCAACCGCGCGAGCCCGCACCAGCGATGGAAGAATCGAACTCGATCAGTATGGCTGATGAGGATTCTATGGGTGGGATGGGGTTGGGTGGGGCGGGGAGTACGGAGGGGAAGGTTAGTAGTGCTTTTGGAGCGTTTGGGTCGGGGTCTGGAGGAGGAGGTGGGTCTGGGTTTGGTGGGAGTGGGGGAGGGGGAGGGAGCGCGTTTGCGGTTGCTGCTCAGAGGGGATCTGTATTCGGCCAGACTTCTCAGCCTACATCGGCATTCGGACAGACTTCCGGCTCAAGCAGCGCGTTCGGCGGCGGTAGCGCTCAACCGTCGTCGACCACTGCGGCGCCAGCATTCGGCCAGTCCGGCTTCGGTGCTCAAGCTCAAGGGACCGCGTCAGGAAAGCCCGCTTTCGGGCAGAGCGGATTCGCGACCAAGTCTGCTTTTGGACAGTCCTCGTTCGGTGGAGGGAGTCCGATGTCTACGACGCCTATTTCGGCTACTGCTCCTACCGGCGGAGCGTTCTCGTCGTTCGCGAGTGGAGGCGCTTCGGCGTTCGGCAAGGCTCCAACAAACACACCTGCAGCCGCACCGTCGAGTGGAGGCTTTGGCGCGTTTGCTACTGCTAAGCCGAGTGTGTTTGGACAGGCGAGTGGAGGAGGAGGTGCACCGGCTTGGAGAACTGAAAAGAAAGATGATGGGGAGGGGATGAAACCTGCGCCTGTATTCGGCGGTGGTGCCAGCTCCAGTTCGACGGGCTCGGGATCGGTGTTTTCGACGCCTGCGTCTGCGTTTGGGAGTACGACGCCTACAGCCGCACCCCCTGCCTCATCATCAGCACCAAGGACGCCCGTACCGCTCGCTGCTCCTGCGTTTGGATCACCATCGTCGCCTACGCCTAACTCACCACTTTCTCCGCCTGATACGCCCGTACACGCAAGCAGAGGTTCACCACCTTATTCGCCCGTGAACCCTTCGACCACCACGCCAGCCGGTCCGCCGCCTGCTGCATCCAAACCGGCTCCTGTAGATCCGAGCACGACGACGCCTGCTGGTCCTCCACCGCTTACATCCGCCTTTTCGCATCTCGCGCGTCCGAGCTCATATACGAATTCGAACAATGCGTTCGGTGTTGCGCTCAATAAAGATTCACCGTTCGCGAAAGCCGCTTCTGGATCGAACGCGCCTTTAACGAACAACGCGTTCTCTTCAGCGTCCGGGTCGGCGTTTGCACTTCCGACTAGTGCGTCGGCGCCGAGTGGAGGAGGAGGAGGAAGTGTGTTTGGGAAGAGCGCGTTTAGTGGGTTAGGGAAGGACTCGCCGTTTGTGAGTAAACCGAAGACTGGACCGGAGAGTACGACGCCGAAGGAGACTCCGCCTAGTTCTGCGATGAGTAATGCGTTTTCGGCGTTTGGTGGGGGCGTTAGTGCGTTTGGGAAGGTTGGGGGTGGAGGTGGAGGTGGAGGGAAGAGTTTTAGTGAGATGTTGAAGGGCGATGGTGCTGGGAAGGATGTGGGTGGGAAGGAAGGGGAGAAGAAGGTTGTTAGCGCGTTTCCGCCTGTTAGGTCTGCGTTTGCTGTGAGCGTTAAGGGCAAGGAGGAGGGGAGGGGGGTTAAGAAGGAAGATTCGGTGGGCAGTTTGGCGGATAGTTATGTTGATGTTGGGGAGGAGAGTGAGGATGAAGAGCCGGAGGGGAGTGCGGAGGGGAGTGAAAGGGGGAGGGACGAGATTGATGATTTCTTGTCTGATGAAGGCGAAGGTGAAGAGGAGGAAGAGGAGTATGACGAGGAAGAGGAGGAGGAAGAAGAAGTTGAAGAGGGTTTGGAGGATATTCCGGAGGAAGATGAGGAGCCTACTACTACGATGCCAGCTGTAAAGCTTGAACCGCCTACGCCTGATAAGAAGGGTAAAGGAAAGAGCACAACTCCACCCGGCTCCCCATCACGTTCAACGTCGCCCACACCCAAACTCGCCCAACCCACTCCGACCTTACCCGGATCATCCATCGGCCTCGGTCGTCCCAACTCTCGTCCAACTCGAAGCTCGCCACTCGCTTCATCGACCGTATCGAGCACCGAAGACGAAAAACCCAAACCGCGTCCCGCATCGCCTAAAACGCCATTCGGAATGTTGCCACCGCTTTCGGCTCCTAAATCCAAGATATCGCCCAGTGCTCTCTCGGCTGAGCTTCCGGCTGAAGATCAGAAAAAACCGTCGCCTGTGGCTGGTAGACCTAAGACTCCGCCCATGACGGCGCTGTTCGGGTTCGGAGGGACAAAGTCGTCCTCCTCCGCTAGTGTGCCTTCTGTCAGTGCCAATATCAAGCAAGAGGCACCGTCGCCTGTACTTGCGCCTTCGCCCTCAACACCGTCACTTTTCAGCGGGTTCAAGCCTGGGGGATTGTTCAGTGCACCGTCCAAGTCGCCTGCGCCTGCGCCACCGAATGCGGAGCAGGGGAAGTACAAACTGTTTAATCCGCCGCCGCCGTTGAGTGGATCGCAGGGATCGTTGTTCGGTGCTCCGCCTACGCCGTCGTCTGCGCCGGCTACGCCTGCACCGCCGGCTGAGAAGTTGGAACCGTTACAGGCTGAGTTCTTGAACCTTTTCGTCGGGTTGAACAAGGAGCTCGAGGATGTGCGTTTACATTCACTTCGCGACATTTTCACTTGACTCATCAAATGTGTGTTTAGCTCGGCGTGCTGGCACAAGATGCAGAACGCAAGACGAAAGAGATGACTAATCCTCCTCCCGCGCCTCCTGGGAGAAGTGCGATCACCATAGGAATCGTGCAGGACGTTCGTCAAGCGACGCGAGAGTTGGCGGATGATATGCGGTACCTTCAGACGTCGTTCAAGGAGGACGAAGGGTTCGTGCGTGAACTTGAGACTGGCGTGCTTCGGGGTACGTGTCTATGTTGTTTATGATGGGAAGAGGTGTTTGCTGACGAGAGATATAGCTAAGACTAGGAAGGAGGTCGTGGCGAAGTTTGATGCTGCGAAGGACGATGCGGGGTATTCGAAGATTATGAAGAGTCAGTCGTTGAATCCGGATCATAGCGAACAACAGACGCAGCTCCGGCGTAGCATTCGCGTACGTCTATTCAGCCCGCCCCCCGTTCGAACTTCCTAACTCACGCCTGTACAGACCATCAGCGAACGCGTCGCTCAGCTCGAAGGGAAGTTACAAGCCGACAAGCGCCGCCTCGAGGAAGCTCGCACAGGCAAGAGCCGTATCAAGCCTCCCTCCCTCGACACCGTCAACCGCACCTTCCGAAACATCGATCTAGCAATCGAGCAACAAAGCGCAGACGTCGCCGCGCTCTCCGCACGCATCTCAAAGCTCGATTTGACCAGACCACCTCGTGCACGTACCCGTCACGACCGCGCGACGCCAGAACCCACACCTCGTCCTCGCGCCGTAACGCCTAGCGTAGCTGAACGCACAGCAGCAGCGCTCTCTGCCGAGCGCGCAGCGTTCAAGCTTAAAGCTGCGCTCCTCAACGCGCGTTCTGAGCCGCTTTTGAACACCAAAGCGTCGAGCGCTCCACCGGCTTTACACGCTTTTGCGGATCCTTCACGTCCGGCGCCCATCTCAGCACCGAGCAGTGGGTTCTTCTCGACGCCGTTCACGCTTCCGCCGTTGTCGTCGGGTGATGTTACGGTTCCTGGGCCTACGGCTGGGAGGAAGAGGGTGGCGTCTGCTACGCACCAGAAGAGCGTGCAGATGAAGCGCGAGGGTGCCACACCTGCGATGAGTGCGACGCCTACGCCGACTAGTGGTGGTGGGGGTGGGGTGGCGAAGCCGACGTTTGATTGGGGGCCGTTGCCGGGGGTTAAACCTACGACGTCGTTGGCGGCGGATTTGAGGACGCCGCCGCCGAAGTTGGGGCGTTGAAGGGACTTGAACTTCTGGAGAGATCTGTAATGGCTGTCCCGTGTTGAACTCTGAAGGAGTGTCGTTATGCTCAAATGCTTGACTTCTCATCGTGTGCCCTTGAAAATATGTTGTATATACTCCTGCTGGACATGAAGCCTGCTCTGATATACGTATACATCGGTGTGCCTGTATGTACAGTCGCGTGCGTATGTGGCGTGAACATGGAATCAGATGCAGAACCGTAAACGCCCGCCTCGAGGCAACGGTTCTTCTCATCTGTGGGCGCCCGTGTGATAGACCCCTCAACCTGCAGTGGGGTTAACCCTGGGGCCCTAGCTTGTCTCCTACGTCCACCATGCCACGTAAAGCACCCGTCGAGCCTCCCCCTCCTGCGCCTGAGATCAGCGCGCCAGAGCAGCAAAGGCAGTTGCTGATCGAGAACTGGAGTATACATCGCGTTCCGGACTTGGAGCCTGAACGGGCTGTTGTACATCGGATCGCTCGTGATGCTGTAGGCTATCTTGTTCTCTCGGTGATTGTGGCTTTATGTGGTCTGACTGTGTGGCTTGGTTGTGTAGGCTCCGGAAGGTACGAAGTTGACGCGCGACGCGGTTACGGCTATCACGAAGGGTGCCAGTGTGTTCATGCCATACATATATTTCATGTATGCCATATCTCTTTCCATCCATGAAATCTACGGTGATACTGATAACACACTCTGACAGGGCAGAGGACACGGCTCTTGAGAAACAGCGCAAGTCGATACAACCGTCCGATATCTACAAGGCCCTTGAAAAGATCGGGCTTGGAGATATCGTACCCGGTATCCAGACGGAGCTGAAAAGTAAGTGTCTATCGTCTTCCCTGTGTCAGTCAGTTGGCAGATAGCTCACGTCAACTCCCTCAAGCTTACGAGGAGTTACAGAGGAAAGCAACCAAAGCTAAGCCTAAGAGCGGGAAAGGATCTGGATCGGCTGCTGCTTCTGGCTCGAAGGCTAAGGCTAAGAAAGGTGCCGAGGCTGAGGAGGGTATGTCTGTTGACGAGTAGTGGCGCATGCTTGGTTCAAGTGCCTCGCAAAGCTTGTTCACATGAAAGGATATACTATACATACTGCGATAGAAACCACTTGTTACATGCGACAGACGGAGCTCGTGGCAATGATATAGGAAGCCTTCGGTCGAGATTGCCTGCAATACAATCGTACGTCCTCGGGATAGACAGTGTGGCGAAGAAGAACACTTCAGACTGGCCTCGTGCGCAGGAGTGGACGGTCGACCCGAACGAAAAGCTCTGAGAATGAAGGTAGTGGGCAAGTGTCACTCGTTGAACCAGAATCAGGGGCTTCCCCGAGCCTGAGAGCAGGAAGAGTGTAAGCACGCTCACGCCCGCGAGGGCAATGTATCGACGCGTTCACCAGGATGCGATCGGTGTCCTCCGCTGCGAGTGGAGAGAAAGGAGCCCGAGGAAGTATGCCGTGACGGTGTCCAACTACGGCTTGAGAGCTGGGATGAGACGAGAAGCCCTCATAGTGCGGCTCATGCCGAGTGCGATACACGTCCAATGATATGCCTCTTTCCGCGCGATGCTGAACGGCGAGCACAAGTGAAGCTTGCACTTCAGACGCGCCGTGAGGCAGTGGTCCCGGAGCCGCATAGGTGAAGCCAGTAGCGACAAGTCGATCTGAGCCTGACGATGTTGAAGCGTCTGATGACCCTGTACGAGGCCTGTCCTGAGAGGCGAACTCTCTCCAGCCTTGGAAGGTGGAGTCTCTGCTGACAGGGAAGTAGTGCAATCCGGACTCCGGATGAGGTGCCGCGCGTATGGATTCACGCCTTGACGAGGAGGAGTCGACGCTACGTTCGCGGGCTACGGCGGGATGAACGATGTGATCGCGACGTATGGACGAGGGTGGATAAGGAAGACGGCCCCGTGCATGCAACGGCAGTGTCGCAGACCTGTCGCGCATTCGTCCGCGCAAAGGCATAGAGACTTGCCGTCGAATATCGCTCGAGGGGTCTTGCGGTATCGCCACAACGGATAACATTGGGTGTGCCGGATTCACACTACTGCTCGACGAGTTACCGGTAGACACAGTGTGTGGACGCTCCGAACGTTCCTCCTGAAAGCGGCGGGCTTCTGACCGCGCGGTACTCGCCATCGTCTCCATCCTCTCAGCTCGCTGAGCTTGTACTGCATCGGATAATAGACGCGTCTGCGAGGCGAACTCGCACTTGAAGCCCTTGTCCGTGCATCGTTCGCAAGGGTTCTTTCCGGAACACTACGGACATCACTGTCAGAGACGGCTGCTTGATATCGAAGTACCGACGCACCTTAGTTCTTGCCTTGCGACAACGCTCGCAAGCCTGATTCGCTCTTATACGTGGGGCCAGAGCTGATCGCGAGCTGCCGGCGCGTCGAATATGTGTAGGTATCTCGGTGGTGGTGACTATAGGCGCAGAGTTCGACTGCGAGAGGACCGGCCGATCGCATGTCGGAGTACTATCAGCCTGTGGCGGCGATATAGATCCGCTGTTCGGACGCCATGGTTGAGGAGGTGCCAAGTCGCTGACGGTGAACGGGACACGACGTGGGGAAGCATTCGACAAGGAGCGGGCGCATGCAGGAGGAGCGGTAGACATCAACGAACTATGTTGGGGTTATAGAGGGGTGACTGTTGAATGTGATGCACTTATAGGTGGGGGTTCGAGAAGAGCCTGATCCAACTTGAACAGGATGGGCAGGACGACTTGTCAACTCAGGCTGGAACTGACATAGGGGCCAGTAAGCCACTGGCAGGCCGGTCTGAAACGGTCCTTCATTATGAGACGCCCACCGCTTTCTACCAAGATGGCATGGCAGTCCGTTGGTTGATGTGCGCACATTCGTGGAGTCCGCGCCTGCCTTGGTGAGTGCCTGCAGCGCACCCGCTGTCGTTGCCAGTGCTTTGTGCCATTCCAAGAGAGTCCTGGGAAGGCCGACATATGGATGTGATGCGCGTGATAGAATTTGAACTTCCCACTCTCGTAGCGGCGACTCTATGCTTACTTCTATCTCATACTGGGAGGACCCGGGAGAGCTCTGAGTGGGCACACTGGTTTAGCGGATCGCAAGGAAGACACCACAGGCGAGACTGTGCCACACTGAAGTGCTTTGTGATGTATAAATTGAAACGGCATCATTCAGAAAATATAGGCCAGCTGAACGTAACAAGCGTTCGATTGCGCAAGGGGGAGAGGAGGAGGAGCGTGGTGGTGGTTCGACGCAAGACGCGCACCGGGCCGATCGCGCCGATGCGTGGACGCGTCAAAGACGCGCCTGGCAACTTGCCTTCCCCTATCACCATCGTCAATCGTGCCATTGCAATGAACACGATAGAACATTCCTACTCTTTTGCTTGCATATGCACCGAGGAGACATCGGCGCGCGGCACTAGGCTGTCACGAAAATCTGGGCAAATAAGGGTCCCCCCTCGCTCGCGCTCTGTACTTTGTATCGAGTCTCCGGCGACGGCAATACTGATACGTGAAGTCCGAACAGTCCACACGCGTGGATCGCTGTCAGACGAGGAACTCTCTCTCGAACTATGACAGACCGCATGTCCACTTCCGCGGCGTCCCGCCAGCATTCCGTGTTTGACGAGCAAGGTGAGGGAACCGGCACAGCTGGCATGGAGGCTGCAAGAAACACAGCGATCCGATCATCGGTTGAGCCTTCGCCGTCTTACCGTACGCGTTCAGGCTCGTATGCCGCAGATAGCGCACTACTGATGTTCCATACATCAAGTGACATCGTCTATCAGCTTGACTTCCCGCCACTTTACACAGCGGGATCTAGTCGCCGGGCGTTGCAGCCGCATGCGGGAATATACCAGTCCGATCTGAGTGTTCGCCATCTCCACCTGTCCCGAGGGCTATTCATTGAGCAAGAGTGACAGTGAAACATGATGGGCCACCTTTTCTGAGAAGTTCCCAGTTGATGACTAGGAGCCAACGGAGACTGGGGTATCCGGTTATTTAAAGGGTAGAGCCCAACACGTCCGTTCTCCTCTGATCCCGCCGCCCTGTGCTGACCAGCCTCTGGCGCCGATGCTTCTATCAATGCTCGCCCGCTGCCTTCTTCAGCTAGCGGTTCTTTGTCTATCACGGTGTGTTTATGCCCAGGACTACACCATTCCTTCTGGTTGGGAGGTCAGTCTTCTTTCCGTGCATTCGTCCGCACGTTCTGACGATTCTCCAGAATACCGTGTCCAATGCTAGTCGCGCCGAGCGCCTGAATGCGGCCCGGGGAGCCGCCAGCGAAATCCAGCGTAGGGTCGATCCTACGATAGGGTTTCCGGATGGTACGCTTCAAACCCTCCCTTTGTGAACAGGTTCTTTGAACGAGTTTGACAGACAACATCTATTATGAGACCGGAGCAAACATGGCCATAATATTTGCATCTCAAGACCACTACAGTGGCAACAGCTCCTGGAGGAGCCAAGTTCTTGGCAATACGTTATCGCTCTATGAGGCCGAATATAACCAGGTTAGCTCTCTAATCAATGCACGGGACGCTGACCGCTTTACATAACCTCCGCCTCGCAGAACGCAACTCGTGACATCGCGTAAGCCCATTCCTCTCGCTATCTTGCACACACGTTGACCGATGTACGGGATAGTTATTATGGGCTCGCCGAAGTCGCTGCCTACATCGCTTACAACGACAGTGCGACTCGCCTGGACACAGCAAAGCAGAGCTTCGACATCGTCTATGCGGACTTCATAAACGTGACTGATGCTCATCGTAAACATTATCCTCGACCGCTTAACACGACATGTCATAACTGTAAGTTACTGTGCATGATACACCTCAACCCGATGCACTGTTCTTACCATTGCGTCTATCATAGCGTCTTTAGGTGGCCTGTTGTTCCAAGTGTGTATTCTCGAAAGCGCCTGTCTGATGGACCGGCATCTGAAACTGGCTGCTCCGAACAGACCCATGATAATGCCACCGACATTACGGTCTTCGCCAGTGCAATAGGGTGTGTATCTTTGATCGCCTTTATCTTCGTACGCTCTCTGAACCCAAATGCACTTTCAGAACTTGGATAGCGTAAGTCATTCTATCACTCCGCATCACCCGAGTATACTGACTCTCTGCATAGTCTTGGTGCCCATCTGGCTGAGCTCACAGGCAACACAACTTATCTCACCGCAGCGGAACAGTCGATCCAATTTATGCAGACGCACATGATCAATCTAAGCTTCCCAAGCACTGTCGTCTGGCAACAATTCAACGTCTCTACTTGCGCCACTATCGCCGGTGTTGAACCGCTAGCGTGGGACATTGGGCCATATATTGAGGGACTGAGTATCGTGGCCAACATCACGCAGAACTCAACCTATACTCAGTTGTGCGTGGGCGGTGGCAATGAATATTGCAGCCAAGTGCTAATGTCCATTACTTGCCCACAGTTTGACTAGCCTGGTGCCATCGGTTGTTATTGTCCCTGAATGGCATGACGGTAGCGGCGTGCTTACTGAAGGCGAGTAGTGCATCCGAGACTTCATGCTTCAGAGACTGACTGTTCGTTAGACACGCAGTACTCCTTGAAGGGTAAGATAGGTCGCTTATATAGTGCGACCGTGCATTGAGAATGGAACCTACAGGAACCATTATACGTGGCTTGTTGGAAGCGAGGCTCAGAAATCCGTCAAACACTGGCCTGGTCGCTCTTATCGACAGCTACATCACACTCCAGGTACTGTCTCTGCCCTCCTTTTGGCTCAGGGTCGGAGTCGTTGATATGTTGCCTTCAGTATAATGCTGTGACGAATAATGCGGCAATAGGCAACAACGAGTACAAGCTCACCTGGCTCGGTAATGGAACTGCGGAATACACTACCCCAGGCAATATGGCAGCTCTGGACGTACTCAACGCCGCATTCGTAATTGCGCCTATGTACGCTGCACCTGACTATGCTGTTGCAGAATCGTTCGCTCATTATCTCGCAGCGAGACCTCCACAAGCGATACGAACCCTACGAATTCTTCGTCCAAACACTCATCCACTCGAATCGGTGCCATCGTCGGCGGTACTGTGGGCGGCGTTGCTGCCGTCGTCGCTCTCGCCCTTGTACTCTTTGCCTGCTTGCGTCGTCGGAGACGTGCACGAGACGCCGACAAAGCCACGAGCGATCCTCAAGCTTCCAGAGCAGACCACGAACCCGATCCTTTCATCTTGACTGCACCTATGCGCGACCCAGTCACAGAGAAGGGAGGGATTCAGCAGCGCGCTCCACTCTTCCACGAAATACACAACAGTGCGACAACCAACGGCTCATCGAGCCCGTCCATGGCTGCGATGAGCGACCCCTCGGTCGCGCAGATGAGGCCAACCGTGGGAGACCCTGACGCTATGCATGCCCTGGAAAGGAGCTTGGTATTGGAGAGGAGGTTGGATGACTTGATTCATACATTGGCAAACCACGGGGAGAACGAGAGCAACCCGCCGGAGTATGACGGGGATGTGCCCAATCATGCTTCAGAGCACCATGAGGGCGTGTAGTGCACCTAGTCTATACAGAGATCTCAATGTCTTTATAATTATTTACTCGATGTGTATAATGGCGAGGAGGTTAAGGTGTTCCGAATGATGACCCTGCACGGCGTTGCAAAGTCCCTTCCTCTCAACATAGTGTACGCCGATTGGGAGTTCAGGATATCCATCGGTGAACAAGTCGCGAAGATTTGACCGGGATTTCTCCGGAG
The DNA here is from genome assembly GCA_001632445.1 of Peniophora sp. CONT. Lineage (NCBI taxonomy): Eukaryota > Fungi > Basidiomycota > Agaricomycetes > Russulales > Peniophoraceae > Peniophora > Peniophora sp. CONT. The sequence goes on along the minus strand of KV424759.1, from coordinate 25,755 downwards.
TTGCTACATACCCACGCCGGTCTGCAGCACAGCGGCCGTGACTTGAACTCAACCGCCACTTGGTCCACCAATGCATTCACGGTTGCTCGCCCTACTTACAGACGAACCGCTACCGCCCCCTGTATCGGAATTACTCGCGCAACCCGATCGTGTGCGCGCCCGGTACCCTGATGTTATGCGTAAATCCTGGCGTCGTTCGCAGGCGTTATACCTCTGGCCGTTGAGGTCCTTAACCAATCGAAACGTCCCAGACACACCTACGGCATCCCTATATCGCCTCTATGAGTTCTTTATAATTGGTTGGGTCACGGCCTACCGCAATGAGCTCGAGTATTTCTGCCGTCAGCATCCCGACTGGGCCATCGCTGAACTGCCCGACCCTGCCGACCACTACCCGCTGCGCTACACGATTATCTCTGTGTTGACGAGGTTGATGTGCGAGTCGTTCAATAGACGGATTGAGCTGGGACTCCCGCGCGATGCTCCGGCCATTGTCTTGGATTTCACGGAATTGAGGGCACGCCCCAAAATATATGAGAGGCCGCCTACATGGGCAATGCGCATGGCCCCCATGCCGAAGCGGATTGTCATCCCGACCATAGACGGGGAAATTCCCAACGATGAGGACGAATGTCCCGTGTTTGCGTCAATGAACATACATGTCCATGCACCCCATATTCACTTCATATAATGTGAGCGCCGTCTGATCAAAAGACCGGGGTAGGATTGAACTGAGTGGGTGGCAGGTTGAATGGGTTTCCATACGCGCATCGCCCAAACACGTTCACACTGTGCTTGTCGCACGGCTTCGAGATACCCAGCTCATGCCACGAACTCAACAACATATCATTTTCACGGTCTCTGCTGTGCACGCTCGTATCGGATGCGCGTTGAACGTTGCAACACGTCGAAGGCTATCCAGAGGATATCGATGCGTCCTCGCATGTTCCCTTGACGCCATGCCAGACTGCTCAAGTTCGCATTGGATGGCGGTTTTGACAACGCAGCAGTGCATGCTATGTAGATTTCGAGAACACGGGATAGATCGTCGATATTGAGGCCAGACGTATACTAATTGAACCATACAAAGCACAAAACGTGATGACGATTAAGAGCAACCTGCGATGGTACTCCCTCATGCGCCTCGTGGCCGATGATCTTGTTAAGTGAAGTACGGAACGCTGTCAATAGCCCAGAAAGTGCAAGCCGAAAGCACAGTGATAGATAAGTAAGCTGAGGAAACAGATAGGAACGGGACAAAGAAACCGGGGACCAACACGCGTACATAGACGCGTCGCGTCGTGCCTGTGCGCTTGAGCGGCACTTTGCCCCAAACCAACAACCTCCAGGTCCTCAACTGCCTTTTATCCACCTTGAATGAGTAGCTGCCGATCGAGCCCCGTCCTCGGGCAATAGAAAACAACGGTAAAAGATTCAAACCTGGTTTCAATGCCCTCGAACGCTCCAACGGGACAAGTCCCAGGTCTGGCTAACAACTTAAGAACTCGTGGGCACACTTGCTCGCTGGCGCGTAAGTCACCTCACTCAGATGCTCGCTGCAGGTTCTCATTGAACGTCCTGTAGAACGGGAGGGCTGACCACTACCTTGCTGACTTCTCCCCTGGATGTTTTGAAGACGCGACTTCAGTCCTCCACGAGTCAGGTATCTTGCCCCGCGCAGGCTGCCGCCGGCGCGTTTGGTCGCGTCGACGCCGCGACTGGCGAACACGTCGCGGGTGTACGGTCTCAGTGGCCACTGGCTAGATAGAATGATAGTTCAGCGCTGAGCGCTGATATATGTAACAGTCTATCACAAAATTAGGTGGCAGCACCCAAAGTTCAAATTGAACATGTCATCCCCATAGTACCAGCTCGCCGGTTATAAACATGTCCGAATCCTCCACACATTGTCCTATAAGTCAAGCAATTCTACGCGATCCAATCACGTATGTCTGCACTTATGCCCACAAACTCTGCGCATGTCGAGGTAGGTAGTATATGGGGCATAACTCTGCGCATGCAGACGAATCCGGTAACGGAATGGATTAGGGCGGCGGGACGATTTCTTTGGCTTGTAACTTGAAGGGTGACCGCTTGATATGGTCCAGAGCTTCAGTAGCGCAATCGTAAGCAAGATTCCGGACCATCAGTTGGCTCTCATATTCAACTCCTTTCTCCGTCCAGATTACGGACATATCGCCCTCCATCTTGGTGCGCATGAGTAATAATTTAGATGAGATGCATACAGTGTAAGACTCTCACCTTAGCTGCACAAATGCGCAGAGCGGAACGCAGCTCAGATGTGACTGCAGTGACTAAATTTCCCAAATCGACCATCGTTTTGTCGGCGACAGCGGTGAATGCATCGCGAGCACGCCTTTTAAGCTCGTCACGGAAAGAAGTCTTCATTCGCCCCATGAACCCCTGGCCACGGGGAGTGGTGCGCGCTGCAACGTACGCCGCGGACAGCTCATACTGAAGCGTGGGGGCCATCGCCCGAGTAATACTCTTTTGACCTTCGGTGAGCTGCGCTTGCGCGGCCTTCAGAGCCTCCCCTACCGCACTCTTCGCTTTGTCTTCCGAGCGCTTTGTGAACTCATTTACCATCCAACCGATCCGGTCGTCCATCCCCTGGTCTTCATGCCTCTCCACCCAGACCCTCACATCTCGCAATGTGGCGGCCACGAACGCAAAAAGATCTCTTCGCAGCCGTGAGTTGTCGTGCGCCGGATCCTCCTGCGTGAAAGTTTTCGCCCAGAGTTTCGTGGTATCGCCCTTCATTGACGAGACGAGTTCCTCGTTCCAATTTTCTTCACGGAAGACTCCGTCGCGGCGCATGACTGTTTATGAGTTTTGTCACACAATTGGTCGCACAGCAGAGGATTTCCACGTACCGGCGAGATGAGTATTCCACCGCAAGGTGCCACCTAGCTCAGTGTACTTGTCATTGGACATACGCTGTGCCTGTAATGACAGTAAAGACCTGATAGGACAATGGTACCGTAACGTGTTATCGCTCACGTTGACTGCGGCCTTATGCAAACCACCGGCCAATTTTTGTGAAAATATGAGCGCTAGCTCTGACCCGTACTGAGTAGCGATATTGTCGAGACCCTGAGCCAAAAGTGAGGACACGTTGGTAGAGCAGATAAAAGACTAATGTACCTGGAATGCGGTCGCTTCAAGCCCTCTATAATCTATGTGTCGCAGGACGCGCAAAATTAGCTGTTGCGTTGTATGATAAGATAGTCGACTTGCCGTCTCTGGCTCCAGCCCGCAAGGAACTGCACAGTCTATTCTCGAGCCTTTCGATGTCATGGGGCCTCTCACCCTTGTCAGGAAGCCTTCTGAAGAACGAGCCTGTCGAATCGAGAAACGATTGGATATTATCCGCGTGTGCTTGGACATCCTGCGTGTATGACTTCAAGAACTCCCTCACTCGACCCACGGCAAGTCCTTGAATATGTCTCTGTAGAGTCTCAATACCTGCTTCGTCGCAGTCACGGATTGGCATGAAATCAGGAACATCTACGTCTCATCAGTATTGTCTACATACGAAGGGTACGACGAGAAAATAATTACGATGGGTCATGTCGTAGGTTTCTACGCTAGTCACGATGGCGACTGGAGCGACCACGTCAATCCCGTCTTCGCCTGTTGAGATTGCCTCCACGAAGTTCGTTGGCCAGTCCTCCTCGATAGTCTGAGATTGAATCATGGCATATGATCAGGCAGAAGCTCGATGATGCATATAGAATGTTCAGAAATACCTTAATTCGTTCAACAGCGGCTAGGCGTCGAACCATGGGGCGTAGGAGGTCTTGCTGTTCGCGGAGAACCTTGACTCGAGCTAAGAGCCCATCGGGCGACTCGTCAGCCTCCGAGTGGTCGATGTCTAGCCTCATGCCAACATCGCCTTGCGACGATGTCTGATGTCTTTTGGCAGCCGGCGGGCCAGCACTCTCAGAGAAGGACCCGGTACGCGTCCGCTTGAGGGAAGAGGTGGCTGTATGTCTTCTTCAGCAGGCCACTCGCATGGAGGACCGCACCATCGACTCACCGCTGGACCGAGGCTGGCTTTCCTTGATCTTGCAACGTAGCTCGTCAATTTGCGCTTGGAGCTTGCGATACTGCTGTTTGACAGCCTTCTGCGAATCATCGTCCGAATGATGAGCTTCCCCCAGTGTAAGGGAGGTGTCCCCCTGCGTAGCTATAACATCATCGGATCAGCTCAATGTTCCGGTTGAATCATGGAGAAATCTCTGACCTACGAGCGTGAGGTTGAAATGGCTAGTGTGAGTGATCAATAGGTGAAGGGAACGAAATGAACAGATATAGGACATACTTCTGATCTGTTAGGCATAGCATTCTCTATGTGAGAGCGAGAGATGCAGAGATCAGCGACCATACACTCACCCACTAGTCGTAGCTTGCGTGAGAATCCATTCGTCCCGATACTGGCTGAACACTCACTGATAATCTGCCGCAAGCCCTGCTCCATGGTGTCGTTGCTGCGTCCGGAAAAGAGCCCTGTACGTCTGGATCGAACATAGCTATGCGGCGTAGAAATATATTCACCGACCGCTGTATGCATTGCTATCACAAGCGCGTGAAGCCAGTGACGTAACGAAGACATGATCTAATTTGGCAAGGTAGTTCAGAGCAATCTCTCCGCGAGCCTTGTTGATGTCGCCAGTCCCAGGGAAATCAATTAGATCGACGTATTTGAGCAGGTCGCATTTGCATCCAACTACGGATTCCTGTACTAAAGGCCAGAACGATGGTTCAGGTAGTCCGTCGATGTCCATCATGTCCGGGTCTAGATCACTCTTGCGTCGTACAGCTTCAATCATGGATTGGTTAAGCTGCTGCGCGTCCTTTCCCGTAAATTGGAGTGTCTCTCCAAGACAAAGATTGAGACCTGTAACGACGTTTATCCCGAGTCATACCGGCGAAAAACGCACTCCCGTACCTTGATCGCGCGCAAGGATATCCTCTGCTGTCTCCACCGTGCCATTCCGAAGTGCATCCTCAATGCCAGGGTACACGGCCTTAAGCTACAGACGATGCATTGGTCCAGGAGTGTTGCTCGCGCTTGAAAGGAATGAACGGCACCTTGAACCATGTCCGGCTGTCCCGTTGAGCTTGGCGAAGCCCAGAATCTGCCAACATATCCACAAATGCTTCTATCTCCGCCTTCCACTCATGGCGCTTGATGAAAGTAACCTCCCCGGTCGGGACCGCGCTCTCGCTGTAAGTCACCCTCGACACAAACGCCGTGCAGGTTTTGCCATTTCCAGCCGCCATAAGGAGATTGCCTATTGTCAACGTGAACCGACGAAGTAAGCGCAAATACCCAGAGAACAGTGATGTCTGTACTCACGGCCGATCGCGCAATTCAAGAGAGATGATTTACCGGTCCCAGAAGCTATAGCAAACGTTCATCCTGCAATTAATTGATATGGCACGTCGACGTACCTCCATAGATGCCGATACGTATTTTAGAAGGCTCTTTGGCAAGTAAGCTAAGCCGCACCGGAACGTCAGATTTGCATATACAGCAACTTTATACAGGTGTCAGAGAACCTACGTGTCCGTTGTAGCATTCCACTCTTCGGCTCGCGTCGCGCAGACATTCAAGAGCTTCAAGTTCTCTCCGCTGTGGACGTCCTTGAAGTCGAGGATGAGCTGTTTCAGATAGTTAAACTCCTCCTCCAGCCCTTCGAGGTCGTTCAAGTTAAGAGGGGGCACGTCGTCGTGTTCTAGGTTTTTATCGTATTTTGAGTCTTCATCAACCATTTCTTTCTTGACGCCTCCGTGCTCGGTATCGTTCCTAGGAGGCGGGACAACATCTATAGGAGCATCGACGTGTCAGAACTGTACCCCGCTGCAAACCGCAAGTACTCACTGGATCCGCTTGTGGCGTTACCTGCAGGCTCGGGTACAGCTTCGAGTTCTGTAAGCTCTTCTTTGATGAGCATTCGAAGAAACGAGGGAAAACAGAGAGCAGTGGTAGTGAAGGGAAGAAGTCGAGCTGGACAAGCAAGTTCGTGGCGGGTTCGAGGTTGCGCCGGTCCCAGCCGCTCGGATCAGGCGCGCATATTGTGCTTCTCGCTCGGCTTCAAGATCCCCAGCTAATGGCACGAAGTCAACAATGCAACAATTAGACAGTCTCTGCTGTGGACGTTCGTATCGGACGTGCTTTGGAGCAAGTGGAAGGCTCAACAAAGGCTGCCCAAGGAATGCGTCGTCGCATTTTCCTGTGACGCTATGCCAGCCTGATCAAGTTCGCAGTGGATGGAGGACTTGACATCGCCGCAGTAGCGCATCCCACACAGATCTCGAGAATGCAGACTGAATAGTCTAAGTCGAGGCCAGATGTATACGGATTGAGAAATACAATGCATGATGGCGGTCAAGAGCAACCTGCGATGGGACGCGCTCACGACGCGCCTCGTGGCCGATGAACCTTTTGATCCCTCCGCCACGCCGCACTACTGTAGCGATAATAACTATTACTATATTGAAAGTTTGACGTCTGAGCCTTAGATATACCACCTTTCGCGCTTTCCTGGTCTTCTGAGCCTATATTTGTCTCTGACATACAGTCTACGTTGAGCGTCCCTCTGTAGTACAACATATGAGACAAGATCTCGCTGCTCCTTCCCGACTGAAATGATCCTCCAATCAGAGTCATACCTCTCACAAACGTCACGCCTCCAATATCCAAGCTTCGGCTTACCCTGGCGTTGCGGTGTTTAAGGCTAAGCAGAGATTGTTTGTGGTTCACTTCTGCGTTGGCTAGGGTGAGGACCGCAGCGACGCTGGACAACAGCGCGGCAAGGAATGACAAGAGGAGGAGGTTCGTCTTGCTAAGTGAGACGCGTATGAACCCGACGAGGGCAGTTTCGTGCATACTCATATGAGGACGCGGCGAGCAAGGTAAATAGGCATTGCAGCTGCGAGCTCCTAGACGGGCAGCGCTCTGCTCTTCGAGCATCGTCCTCGCGCGCTCGCAATACATGGCGACCTCAGGTCAAAGAGTCGGGTCTGGAGAGGGTTTTTGACGCCGGCCTGAGTCCCACAGCGGCGCGTCCCGTGTACATCTTTCTCGCAGATATATGACAGACAGAGTGTTCTGGAATTCTCGGGGTAAAGCACGGCATGGACGGTTCAAGCAAACTGCATGACGATGATGATGGTCAAGAAGAACCTGCAAAGGCCGAGCTCACGCGCCTCGTGCCCAACCTTGTTGATCCCTTCCATCATGCCAAACCATAACTTGATTACCACCCTTCACCACCTCCGTCCCTTCTCTCCCCATATACCCCATCCTCTTCCCCTCCTCACCCAAACGATTACTACATGACATGTCACTACTCTCCCTAAGCTCCTTCACGCCCACCGAACTCCGCGACTCGGACCTATCAGACGGCTACACAATCGTCCTGCCCAAATCCATAACCCCTTCCTTGTCAAAGTCGAAGATATCGGCACAGTTCAGTGCGCATTTGGATAAGGCTAAACAGAAGTTGTCTGAGGGAGGGTTCAAGATTGGATGGGACGATGAGCTGGACCGCGAGCCGAAGAGCAAGGATGACGAGAGGGAGCGGAAGGGCGAGGAGCGCAAGGAGCCAGGGAGAAGGCGGAGTAGGAGTAAGAGTGGGGAACGGAAGAAGAAGAGGAGGAGCGGGTCGAAGGATACGCTCAGCTCGTTGTCGGACGGACCTGAACTCGATTTATCGTCTTATACACGCAACCTCAAACGACAAGTCAAACCCCGGTCGCCTACTCATGCACGACCGCCTCTCAAAGCTCGCTCGTCGCGACCTGTTATACCTACGCGTGATAGGAGGAGCAGGAGCAGTAGTGTCACGAGCAGTAGCGATGAGGTTGTGGGGAGTACGAGTGAGAGTGAAGTCCAAGCGGAGAGGGTACACGAGTCTAGAACTAGAGGTAACGCTACTTTCATATTAAATTTACAATAAGTATACTTATAATGCAAGCAGCGCCGCCGCCTATGGCATACATACCCCACGGCCGCACAGACGTCCTCCCGGCCCTCCCACTAGACCCACACTCAGCATTCCTAGCCGCCTACCGTCTAACCCACCTCGCCCAACCCACCTCCCCTTCCACCTCTCATTCCCCCCAACAACCTACTTCAGAACTCCCACTCCACCTCGTCCCAACATTCACCCCCTCCGAAAAACGCGCCCGTCGTCTGGCACTCTTACTAGACGCAGAAGACCGTTCGATCCGAGATTGGGCTATGGAGGAATACGTCAAGCTTTCGTCTTCAGGTCGTACACTCGTATCAGAAGGCGTTTTTGCAATTCCTTCATCCCGCCCTCAGTCACCATCACCATCCACAGCGCCCGACGAACCCGATATAGAAATGTCAGATTTCGAAGACGCTAGCGTTTCGGAGGCTGGCGGACCGGCTTATAGGAAATTGAAGAGTCAAAGGACGAAAGATGAAGATGGGAAAAGAGGAGCAGAGTTAGAAGCGCTTGCGAAGAGGTTGGAAGGAGCGAGAGAGATGGCTGAGGAAAGGGAAGAACTTGAACGTGAACGTGCGTGGGCGAAGGAGACTTTTGGGAGGTGGATGAAGGATGGGAGGGCGGATGGAGTGTTTAAAGAAGCGGCGAGTGTTTTGGATGGGTTGTTGAGGTATATGGCGAGGGAGGATGGGGAGGAGTGGGCTTTGGGGGATGGGGATGGGGTGAAGGGGGATGATATGACGAGTGTTAGACCGGACGAGAGCGCCAGTGTTGCTGATTACGGTATGCCCGTGATTGAGGGTACCGTCGCAGAATCTGAACGCGCGCCGACGTCGGGGATGGAGACACAGATCACAATGAAACGCGTCGAGCCAGTAGTTGCGGTACCCACTGCTACACCTGCTGCCGCCGCGAAGCCATCTCCTGCCAAACCGACGCAAGCTGTCCCGACTCCTAGTCGTCTGCCCGTTCCCAAGTCTAAACCCGAAACACCGAAACCTGCGCCACCCGCCACGACCAACGCACTTCCCGCTGAGCCGAGCAAACCCGAGTTGAAGCGCGGTGCTAGCAAGGACGAGACGGCTCGTCTGGAACGCGACAAGGAGAAGGCGCCCGAGCTGAAGCGGTCGACGAGTAAACGCGACGAGGGAGCAGTCAAGCGCCCAAACGGTACCGCGCCAGAGTTGAAACGAACGGACAGCTCCTCCCGTCCGCAGATCAAACGCGCAGATTCAGGCCAGAAGAAGACCGTCCCCACTCCTCCCGCTCCTGCACCCATCCCAAAGCCCGTCCCGCTCGCACCAAAGACACCTCTCAAGCCCCACCCGCCACCCCAATCCACAGCTCAAACAACCTCTCAAGAATCTCAAGAGTCCGGGACGTCCACCATAGCCGCTCCCCCACCCAAACCCAACTTCATACCCACGACATCCTCCCCAGCCGTCCCTGCCCCCTCTCAGGCCCAATACGAGTCCTACGCCGATTTTTACGATAGGGATCCGAGGAGGGCTAGGGACGAAAGGCCTATTAGACCTCATCCGGCTTATGCGATGGGTGGACCGAATGTTAGACCTGAGGATGTGTTTGGGAGTTATGAGGAGTTTTATAAGGGGAGGAGTGTGGTTGGAAGTACGGTTAGTAGGAGGTCGGGTGGGAAGGATAAACGGAAGGAGAAGGAGAAGGACAAACGACGAGAGGAAAAGGATCGGGCGAGGACAAAGGAACGAGAAAAGTCGAAATCGAAAGCCGTCGAGGACTCGCATGAGTACGAACCACCACATAGTATCCTCATCCGCACACAATCCCCCTCCCTCCCACGTCGATCAAGCAAGAACAAGAAACCTTTCTCGCCTTCACCTGAAGAGTACGATCCGTTAGAGGATATAGCGGTTTCGAGTCGGATATCGCTCGAGACGGGACGGTTGACTACGCCCGGTCAGTCTAGAGCTGCGTCTCCCGATGGAGGAGCGGGAGAGAGTGGAGAGAGGAGGACGAGAAGGAGAAGAAAGTCTAGTGCGGGGTTGACTACGCCTCCTCAATCCCGTGGTCCATCTCCAACTCGTAAACCCAGTCCACCACCACCTCCTCCCAAATCCAACAAACCCACAACATCAAAGAACACCAACACCAAGAAATCAGGTAAAGCGACCCGACTGCGCGGTGGCGCCCCTTCGCCCTCACCTCCTCCGATCCGACGTTTCGGACCTATAGTGGCTGCCCAGCAACCTCCTCCGCCATCTGAAGCTACGCAGGGACCGTTGATTCCGTTGGAGAGTGAGGCTGGAACGTATACGGGTGATGCGGCTGGTGAAGCTGGGTTCCCTGCCTTAGGACCTTTACCAGCTATACAATTCTGGATGCCTCCCCTTCCCTCCTCCTCCCAGCCACCTCACCACCCCTCTGAGGACGAGGATGAAGACTTTCCAAGTAAAGGCTCCCCTACGCCGAAGAGCGTGTTTCTAGCGCTAGGCGCAAGACGCGCTTGTGTACCGTATACCCCGGCGTTCAGTGGGTTGGATATGAGGGTTGTGAGACCGGTTAGTGCGAGGGAGAGGTTGGCGTTGAGGGATGCTGGAGCTGTGCTTGTTAGGCTTGGAGCGAGGGTTAAGGTCAGTGGGGGTGAGGAAGAGGGGGGGATGGGGATGTGGAGTTTGAGTTATGTTGGGTTGTGAATGGTGAAGAGGAATAAGTATGGATGAGTTGTGTTGTTGCTTGTTGTTTTTTCGCTTGTAGCTTGTTGCTTGTAGTAGTTGAGTGATCTTTATTCTGTACGACTTAGTCTTGCTTTATTTAGTACTCTACGATATGCATATACGAACGAAATCTGCTGGAGTAACCCGTGACAATGATTGTGTAGTCTTAGGTTAGGGTTGGCGTCAAATCCGCGCGCGCCAAGCGCGCGCGGCTGCTTGACGCGCTCTTCATCACGAACGACGATGAGCGGGAGAATAGGCTGCTCCTCGGTTTTTCTTCGACCCTTTGAGTCAATATCTCTATTTAGCGAGGTCTAATAGCGAGAATCTGATGTGGGGCTCGTATACTTACACGCATTGTCTTGCGGCGTGGGTGCTGCGTCCTGATTGCCTCCATCGTTAGGTACGTTACGGCGCGTCACCTAATACCGTTACCCCAAACTAACACGCGTTATACTTACGTAGATTCAATTCACCGGTATCAAGCTTCAAATAACCGGAAATGCAAATTGAAGAAGATCAACAGCATCGCAGCGCGTCGAGCCGTCCGTTTCAACTCTGCCTTTCCCGTGTGCCGGAAAGAACAGCATGAAGCGTGGGTCGCCGTCTCACGTAAAGCATTGATCCAATGAGATTTGGTGTGGCGCAGAAGCACCCCTGCTGTCGCAACGAAGGAGAGTTACAACGGACTACGGTTTGTTTGACAGATAGGCGCCGATTGGCACGCGCTTTTGCTGCCTTTGGAATCTACTACTATCTCACCCTTGGCTCAGATGTAGCCAGAGAGGACAGGCACGAGGTCGTTCTGTGGGGTATAGATCACGTTAGAGACCATGTCCCTGCGTAGTTCTCCTCATAAGCGAGGTCCGGACGCGATGAGGCTGGCGATGCTCTCTAGGTTGTTTTGCTCTGTGCTCCATATCCTTCTCACCGTTCAACTCCGCAGAGTGTCTCATTTCTCGACTCTCTGCTGCGCACTTGCCCGTATCGTCGAGCGGGCATAGATCACTTTTGGGACCTTTCGAAGCAATACTGCCAACAGGAAACGTGGCTCTGAGCATGGACATTGGATTGCAGGCAGAGCGAGCATTGATTGCGCATGACCTGTACGTACATTTTTTCTCCTCCCACTACCAGAGCGAGGCGCTCATGCCGTATTGTACCCACAGATTCATCAACTACGCGCTCCAAATCGTCCCGTTCGTAGTGCTCTACTATGACTACGTCCTCACTGTTGGCACCGAGATCGAGAATTACTGGCCTCCGCGTCGTCGTTTGACATGGCTATCTGGTCTCTTCCTAGGGACACGGTACTTCACCCTACTTGGGTTCATCCCCGTTCTTGTCTCAATGGTGCTTGGAACAGAGTCTGCGGTATGTGATCTTTATATCAAGGATGTCATGGAAGTTGAATCACTAGAAACAGGGGTGAGAATAGCTTGTTTACGCGTAGTAGTATGCGCGTGAGCGGCCACTGACACACTTTGCAGATGTGGACTCCTCCAGTACTATCATACTTTTTTTTGGAAATAGCTCTTCAAGTACCTGTCGCAGGTACGCGCCATGAAGTCTTGTTCGGTCGTGACCCTCGATAACATTCTCCTCAGCGCTGTGCATATTGAGGTTGTATGCCCTCTATGCAAAGGATCGAAGGGTCTTGTGGGGCCTCTCTTTGTCGACCGTGCTCCTACTCGTAATTGCTATAGTGAGTGTTCACACAAGCACTATATCCTCGATCCCAGGACTGACCATGTCGCATCGACGTAGTATCTCATAACGACAGCAAACATCCATCCGCACATGTTCTTCTGGTCGGTCGCGCCTTTATGCTCTGCTCTAACCACTTCACATGATGGTACACGTGCGTTATGGTATTGACTAGATAGACGTTATCTGGCTCATCAAGAGCTTAGGGCTTGCTATCGCTTGGTCGGCCGTATTGATGTTCGATGTCATAGTCTTTCTCCTGACAGCTATACGCGCTTTCCGGGTGTGGAAAGCCGGTCTTATAGTCCGCGTAGTTCTCCGGGACGGCGTCTTATACTTCAGGTGTGTATATGGTTCTGTCAGACGGCATGACCTTCTAACCTCTACCAAGCGCTCTAGCAGCTTGTAACCTTGTGAACATCGTCGTTTTCGTGGTACGTGTCTCGCAATGCGCCACAACTGGGGATGTTGTCTAACCGTTCACTAAACAGGTCGCGACTGTATGTACCTCGAGTGTCAGCATGAGGCATATCTGACAGCCATGACGCGGCCATCCACAGCCACTGCTCAAGACGACGTTCGCCTCTCTCACGAATGTCCTCTCCGTCACGCTCATTTCACGATTGATGCTGAACCTTCGCTCGGACACGACCCCCGAGGATGACCTTACCGAGGACACTGAGCTGACGATCACTCCGGCCGCGGACCTCGATACGCACATCCTGGTGCCCGAGTCGCATATAGGGACGCGGCAATCCATGCGTCATCCTGCTAGAGCGCGCCATGCTGACATGGTGAGCTCTCGAGCCTGACAGAATATTCGAGTGAACCTTGAATTGAGCGCCCTTGTCGTTCTAGGGTTAGGGTCAGCGTGCGTGCGCCATTACGATTCGCTTCGGGCTTTGGGCTCCGAACGTTGATCACAAACTACGACCATCAATTTGGTTGTGTAAATTCGCTGCACCACGAGCTTGAAAGTGTGCTTTCTCTCTCACAGAGTCTCCGATACCTACTGCTTCTGTATGCAAATAGGGTTGTTTCATTGGGCGCTCCCAGACGCACGTCTCAGACCAGGGCACTCCCATATACTTAGAGATCAGTCAATTTTCTTCTGACAGATGGCTACCCAGATTCAGGCACATACCTTCGTGAGTTGGAAGTAGCCGGGCTGAGAGCAAGCTGTACGGTTCGCCTCCTCTTCTTCTGACAAGTGGACGCTAAGCTTTCAAGATTAGATACACTACACGGCCTTAATCACACTGCAAATAGCTTGTCAATACCTGCACAGGCGCCGGCGAGTGCAAGCTCGCAAGTTGCTATCCTTTCCGGCGCTAACTTTCACCGGAGCCTTTGAACGTGCATCTGACTAGCTGACCGCACTCTTTATAAACGGCTGCTCGCCTGCACTTGAGATGATTCGACCCATCATCTTTCGAAGTTGTGTCGATAGCTAAAGATTCCGAAGATCGGTAGGGCATGGACACAGGAGACTCTACGGACTGGGTGTCGATCTCACATAACCTGTACGTCAATAACCTTCTCTCCCGCCTGCAAGCATTGCAGATGTACTGCACCCACAAGTGGTTTCTCACGAGAGACATGCTTACATGTGCTTCTGCAGATATGTTAACTATGTGCTCCAGGCTGTTCCGCTCGTGATTCTCTACTACGACTACCTACTCACTCTCGGCGATGAAATCGAGAACTACTGGCCGCCGCGTCGTCCTCTGACATGGCTTTCTGGTCTCTTCCTGGGGACACGATACCTCACCCTTCTCGGGTTTGTCCCCATAGTTGTTACGATGGTGTGGGGGACAGAAACTGCAGTGCGTAAGCAAACTGCTCAAGAGCCGAGCCATCGCTGAATGACTGCTAACATTGACAGGGGTCAGGACATGCTGTCTTCACGCAAACAGGATCACTGACGACATCTAAAGATGCGGTCCAGTTCAGCTCTATCATTCCTTCTTAGAGATCCTTCTCCAGATACCTGTTGGATGTAAGCAGGTGTGCACATCTGCGATGCTTCACCGTCTCTGATGACGGTCTCAGTATTATGCTTACTGCGCGTGTACGCGCTCTACTCGAAAGACCGAAGGATCTTATGGGGACTTACTCTATCAGGCCTTATATTGCTGGCAATTGCTATAGTAAGTGTCTGCTAGTGGTCCAGTTTCACCCTCTGCAAGCGATAATCGTGTTCCATTGTTACAGTACTTCGTGACAACGTTGAACGGCCATGCGCCCGCATACTTCTGGTCAAGCGCTCCTCTATGTGGCAACTCGCGCACTGCAGACGACGGCATTCGTGCGTGGTCTTAGATCAGAGCTACAAAGACAGCTCCTCCAACTGCTGACAGGATTTGCCGCATGCTGGTCGGCCGTGTTGGTCTTTGACTTCCTCGTCTTTCTCCTGACAGCTGTACGCGCTTTCCGGGTGTGGCAATCCGGCGTCATAGTTCGCGTAGTCCTTCGCGATGGCGTTCTTTACTTCTGGTACGTCTGTAGTGATGTCAATGAAGTCAATCACTAATGTCTCTACAGCGCTTTGGCAGCCTCGAACCTCTTGAACATCATAGTTCTTGTGGTACGTGGGCAACGATGCAACATCCTCATTGTTATGGTTACCTGACGGGTTAATGAACAGGCCGCGACTGTAAGTACCTCAAGTGTCACTACGAAGCATATCTGATGGCCATGACGCGTGCATCTACAGCCACTGCTCAAGACAACATTCGCATCTCTCACGAATGTGCTTTCCGTCACACTCATCTCACGACTGATGCTCAATCTTCGCTCGGATACTACCGAAGATGTCCTTACTGAGGACACAGAACTGTCCGGAACACAACCGGCGAACCTCGATACGTACATTGTGGTGCCCGAGTCGCATATAGGGACGCGTCGATCTATGGCCTAACCTACATAAACGCGACACGCAGAGACGGAAGTCTGTCAAGCATGTCATACCTCTCGTTGGGCTACCATATCAGAAGATGAGCTGTGCTAGGCTGACATATTGATAACGGAGGATTGTCGCGACTTGCAAGGAACGAGGTTGGAGCGAGACGGATGCGGGCTGACTTCATCCCTGCCGTGCTACACCACAGTACCCTCTGTCTGGATATTTGGCCCCTTCCCGGCATGTCGGTAGAGTGATTTCTGTGAAGGATGGCTCACGGAATACATGATCACCTCGAACGATCATGCATCTCATTCATCGCCAAAAGCTCCAACGCCTGCTAATGAGCGTCTATTCTATACCCGGAAGCCTTGGTATGTACTCGGCATCAAGCTTCTCAGGCAGTCGTGCTTCTACGAATGGTGGTACCCGGAAAGGCTCTTGCCTCTTCATGTCGCACTAGGTATACGAGCGAGCTTTAAGACCGTAGCAGTGCTATGGCCTCTGCGATCTGACCAGCCGGATACATGGTTCTTCAGCTTGCTCTCCCCAAGGACACGACCGGACGGGATAGAAACGACTGATCGAGCACTTTCGGGATACTCCCCAGCCACGCAGCACCGTCCGAGATGCCGAATGGGTAACGGGTTCCCTTTCTTCCCATGTGTCTACGAACGAGGCATGCTATATAGACGCAGCTCGCGTGCAGGCCTGTGGTTCTCTTTCCCCCGTTTACCCATTCTGAGCGCTTCGTGAGCCGGCGGCAAGATGCGTCTCATACCGTTGCTCTTCTGTCTCTCTGGGCTGGGTTTCCAGCTTGCTTTTGCAGCTACAACGCAGAGATGCTCGTCTATCGCATCGTCGCCTACAGCTTCAGTTTCAGTTTCGGGTTCAGTTACGTTTTCATTCACCGGGAGTGCCACTGGGACTAGATCTTCATCCGCTGCGTCGGCGTGGGTAGCTTTATCCTATGCCATGCAACATGCCAAACTGACTTCCTGGCAGGACCAGCACGCATCACAGCAGCAGTGGCAACAACAGCGATGACGACGACGACGATAAGAGCGATCCTGACAGTGGCGACAACGCACGACGCAGCCTCGATTTCGTGCAGTGTGTCGAGACGGTAGTAGAGAGCGGGCGTAGCGGACTTAGTAAAGGTGCAGTAGCAGGCATAGTGATCGGATTCCGTGAGTAGTTCTTCTACCCCCGCACGGTCCATGCTTCTCACTATCCCGGTATTGCAGTTGCACTGGCAGCGGCCTCCGCTCTCCTCGCCTTTGCATACTGGCGCAAGCGTCGTGCTGCACGCCGTCAGGCAAACCCACTCGGACCCGTGGACAGCCCAAAGACGAAGTTCCTATCCGCACTCGCACTGCCCCGCACGCACGCGAGGGAAACGAGTTCCCCTTCGCCTCACGCTTGGGCGCCTCTACTCGGCGGGAGCGCGAGAAGGCAGAACCGAGCAGCCGAGGATGCCGAAGCTGAAGTTCCTTCGCCCATTGGTGACAGCGAATTCTTCTCGATTCCTGTCTTCGACCGCGAGCTGCCTCCCACGCCAAGTGGGATGTCCAACATGAGTACAGCACCGGGCGCTTCGACTTCTGCTGCTCTTCTTGCTTCGGGCTTGGGTCTGAGCACGGGCGGTGCGAGCACGACCACGCGCCACTCTTCGCTGCATAACGAGATGGCTGCGTATCAGAGGGATCTGAAGGTCGAGATGCGGTCGAATGGGAGTATCGGTCACTCGAGCTTGGGCCACAGTGCTTCGACTTCGACTACGCGGGCCTCGGGCTCGGGCGGTACCACTGGGCTGCAGTCGGAGATGGCTGCGTATCAGAGGGACTTGAAGACGGCAGGTGGCGTGCAGACGGGTTTGAGCACTACTCCGAGCTTGAGCACTGCTCCGAGCGCTTCTAACGCTGCAGTGGCCATAGCTTCGGGCTCGGGAGGTTCGGGCGTTGGGAGTCACTCACGCCGCTCATCGCTGCAGACTGAGATGACCGAACATCAAATTACAATGAAGGCGGAGGCGCGTGCGAAGGAAGGGGAGGAGGGTGCTGTTGAGCCTCCTCCGGAGTACAGCTTTGATTAGAGCAGATCGATCCGTCTGGGTTGCTCGCATTCAGTTTCTGTTCACGATCACGATTATTATTTGGCCATTCTTTCATTATGTACGAACGTACGGACCTTGCATGGGAGTAGCTTGGATGAATGACAACATGTATACCATCTTCATAAATCGATTTCGACCTAAGCGGATGTCCTCCGAGCACGCATTGAAAGCTACAGCTCTAAGCGCATGTACGTGCGGCAACAGTGGCGTGCTGCGCTCCTCTATATACCAGTCGACTGCAAGACGGATCCAGTCATGGTGGCTCAACCCCCTGGTACTGTACACCGTACATTCCATGGTGATTACGACCCTGATATGAACATTGGTGTCCAAGCCTATACTTTGCACAAGTTTGGGCTGTTATCTGCTCAACATTACAGATCAACGAAAGAATACAGAGTTCAGAAGTGCAAAACAAGGACGCCCTAGATAGTAGACACGAAGAATACAAGATCAACACCAGAAAATACACAACGACGCACGCCGCCCTAAGCGCCAACGGCAGCAGCTGTCGCAGCCGGCGGAGCAGGTGGGGGTGCGAAGTCGCTCTTCTCAGCGGCCTCCGAAGCTGCTGTTGACTCTTGGGTGGACGTAGAAGCAGTGGCAGGCTTACTCGATGTCGAAGCAGCGGGTGGCGAGACATCGTGGGTCGTCTTGGCTTTCTTCTTCTTCTTGAGAAGCCCTGTGATATACGTCAATCGCTAACCCAAGGAAGTAGACATTAGATAAAAGACTTACCAGCCTTGACTGCATTCTTGACGCTGTCAACGATCTCCTGACTCTGCTCGATGTACTCGGTATCCTCAAGACGGCGCTTCTTCCCAGTCTCCGCACTTGTGCTCGCCTCAGCATGCCCGAGTTTACGTTCAAGCTTCTCGAGCTTTGCTTGCTTAGCCTCAGCGGCGGCCTTCTTGCGTTCGGGCTCGGCTTCAATATACTCGGCGAGCCTGTTGATTATGCGATCAGTGCCAGTCCTTGCAGTATAAGTCACGAGGAATATGCATACCTCTTCGCCTCCTTGATGGTGCTGAGCCTACGTCCACTGAGGTCACGGCACGAGTCGTTATTGTTCGTCTTCTGGCTGCTCATCCGGCCACCAGCCGCACGCAGCTGAGAACCGAAACCACCCTTTCCACCCCGCATCGCCGGCGCCAACCGCAGGGACACTAGCCTTCCCACATCCCTCGCGTCCTCATCCTCCTCAACGTCTCCAATAAGCGAACGAAGTGTGCTGCCATCTCGAGACGGTGCACCCGCAAGTGTCGTCAAGCGCAAGCCATCAGCCGGTAGGAAAGGGTAACGCTTGAGAATATCCGCATAAATATCCTCAATAGTAGCATCCAGAGGCGCTGAGAATGCAAGGGTCGAGAAAGGCGCGAAAGTCGAGACGAGGACGGCGGTGGACATGGCTGGTGGTGGTCGAGGACAAGGTCCGGGTGCAGTAAGCGCCTGTGATAAGCGCCCATTAAGCTGCATGGGTCGCGTTACGTAAGCAAAGACGTGTTACGCTCGAGCCAGCGCACCCGCCGCGCGCTTCAACTCTCTTTCCCCATCCCATCATGGTGAGTTGCATATCTGAATTCTAGATTATGCAGAGTGCTAATAATGTGAGTGTACAGTCTGACTCTGACGCCGCCCCCGTCGCTGTGCGCTCCAACTCGTCCAGCGCCGTATCAAGGCCCGCTGGCGCGCAGGTCCGGTGCGTTCATTCCCAGTTTATCGTTCTGGACTTGTGTTGATTTTTAATTTCTGCTACCCCCAGTCGCCGCGCAGGCAACACGGCGACCAAGCCCAACTCAACACGTGCGGCAGGCGCAGGCGGCTCGAGCAACACCATGCTTAAGCTCTACACGGACGACTCGCCCGGGTTGCGCGTGTGAGTGTTCAAACCTACCCCTATTATACCCCTCCCCCCAATTTCATCGTCACCCCTTGAAAGACAATGTACTGACATACCATCCCCAGCGACCCGTTCATCGTGCTCGTCCTCTCCCTCTCCTTCATCGCCTCTATCTTCTTCCTGCACATCTCCGCCAAGATTATCCGCGCATTTGCGAAGTAGGGAGTTTGCGAGGAGCTGCGACGAGAGGGGAGATACTATTTTATATACGGCTTGCACCCGCGGAGGGCAGCTGGGTGGATCTGTGTGTGTATCAAGAGTATATCCTGCCGACCTGCATGGGGCTGCCACGCGCAATGCACATTCTCGTTCCTTTTGATCTTCTATGAAGTCTTGCGGGGACTAGGTGCTTTCGAACGTCGGTCTTACTCGTAGCAACGCGGCAAGAGAGCTTCACGGGCAGACGCACTTCTGAACCTTGACACGTTTGTTTCAAACTACATTTAAATGATTCGTTCCAGATCACTGCGTGTAAAGCATACAAAGGCAAGGCACGCCGACTGCACCTCCGGGCCACGAAGGCACTCTCAGCCTATGAAGGGACCGAACCACCGAGTTCGCACCCCGATCTTAAACCTCCACTCGTCCACGACACGCACAACAGCTTTGATCTGATCCCATGTGCCACGCTCAACGACGGACTCCAAGCCTGGCCGGTCTATGTCGTACACTCCACCCTGCAGGCAGAGCGTCTCCAAAGGGTATCCAGCGGCCTTGCGCCCCTCCAGCCACGATAGCAGGGATGTCGCGCCGTTTGTGACGGTCAGGACGTACAGGCATGCGTCGCCAGACAGTGTCAAATCTGTCAATTGAGGCCATATAGTTGGCTCAATACCCAACAGTGGCGCCATCCTCTCCTCCGCAAAGCGGTACTGCGCGAGATCTTGGTATTGTAACCCGTACTTGATCATCCGCAGGGAAGCTCCGAGCGGAGGTTTCTGGAATAGACTCGAGAGGTCGTCTATGGATATTTCACTCGAGAGTGCATCCGTTTGAAGGTACTGGATCTGAGAGGCGGGGAGCTGGTCCAAAAAAGATGTATATAACTGTGTCGTGATGCTGTAGAGGTTCTCCCCGAAAATACCAACGGCGTGTCGTCTCATCTCTATATGGTCAATCCGGCCCTCCTTTTCTACGATATCAGCGCGGCAAAAGGCAGCGATGTAAGGATCGCTGTCCAGGTGCACAAATAGCGCGTCGCGGGATAATGTCATCAGGTATGGCCGTAGTACCACAACCAAGCGCTCAATTTCAGCCTGAGAGATATCGACCTGATATCTGATAGCAATGAGCACTGCACAATCGGGGTTCGTCGGTCGCAACTGCTCGAAGAAGGCTATGAGGGGCAGACACCAGTCTTTGATATCAATGGAAGTTATGTTTGGGAGCTCGATCAAGTCGAGACCTTTTCCATTGTGTGTGAATGAAATGGGCAGGCAATTACGCAGTTGAAGGGAGCTCAGCTGGGGTAGAGATTTGAGGACGGATACAAGAACAACGGGTTCAAATGGTCCGCTACGAGGTGCAGATATGCGTAGGCTGCGTAGATTTGGGGCCATGAAAGGGATATAAAAGGAGCTGAATGCCAACACTTCAATGCGAGGCATAGTCACGGGTTCCAGAGAGAGGTGATAGTATTCATTCTGACGTTCGACGACGAAAAGGCCCCTCTCAAGACGCGGAAGATATCTGCCCGCTAGAGCGACCGGGTCCCAGTGTACGAAAGGGAACGGCCGTTCTATCACTCGAAAGCGCTCGGGATGCTCGCTGACGTAGCGCTGCTGCTCTATTGAGGCGATGTTTAGAGTCTGGAATCTGAGCGGTGCATCGCGCGCGCGTCGAAGAAGAGTCTCGAAGGCATCCGGCTCGTTAGATACGAACGCGAAATCGCCCCAGAGTTCCGGTAGGTCCAGTCCTAGTGCACGCCATCTGCGACAGACCTGTGTCATACGCAGCAAGTTCTGGAAGCTTTCCAAGAACCTAATGTTGTCATCTTTTGTGAGAGATGCCATGTTCTTGAGGCTATCTAAGATCCTAGGGTCGCCATCGCGTACGACTTGTTGAAAGATCTCAGTCAGGCTATCCGAGTCGAGCCGGTGGATTGGAGTCCTACGAACAGTTAAATGTTAGTCATAGGCAGGAATTTTAGATATCACGTACAGAGAGCCTGACCGGGCTTCGACTTCCATGAGGAGCACTCGACGATGTTGAGTGATGTGGTACTGGTAGGCGACAGAACAGGACGAAGATCGCGCCCGCTGAGCGCATCAGGCGTGGGAGCGTTCCGGCAGATGCCGTACCGCCGGTGATCTATGTTGTATCGTCACGGACCCTCTGGGGCATAGAAGACACCTATATCCTGGCCATGGCGACATAGCTCTAAGCAGGGGTACGTGCGATGATTGTTCAGATGGTGTTCAGAGGACCGTGACCAATCTGTATTATATTCACTTCTCAAACTCGTGCTCACTCAGAATATTGATCATGGACTGTCAAAACTTCCTAGGTACATGTTGACCCCCCCATCTCTGCTACAGGGCGCTCCTCAGCTTCGATGTTTCATGCGTCTACGACATTCACGATGTCCTCAATCAGATCCCACTCCCCTTGCACATCCAGCGACTCGAAGCTGGGGCTTTCTGAGTCGTACCTCTCAGAATCGTACCTCTCACCCAGTAAGCGGAGTCTCTCCAAGGGTGATCCGGTCGCAACGCGCTTCTCGAGCCAGTTTAACAGAGATGACGCTCCCTCTGCAATGGTCGAGACGTAGACACAGGCGTCCTCAGACAACGTCAACTCTCTCAGCTGAGGCCATAACGTAGGCTCATCGAGTAGAAGAGGTGACGTCCTGGACCGATCAAAACGACTCTCGTTATCGATGAACGACATGTGATGCTTGACCGTTTGTACTGGAGCATCCCGTATATGATCGCGTAGAAGAAGTGTCATGTCGTGTGCAGACGGGCTACCCTCAGGTACCTCGCCCTGATGAATGCTTAGGTGTCGAATGTGTGACACGCAGAGCTGCTCAAAAAAGGCAGTATAGAACGTGAGTGACGATTCGCGTGCTTCTGTCCTGATAGTCACGGCGTGCTGCAATATGTTATACTCGTCTGAGTCTTCGTTATTTGAAGGATACGCAGCAATGACAAATTGTTGCCTGAGGGCCATGACAAGTGCGTTGCGAGACGATACTCTGAGATACGGTCGTACTGCCTGAGCCAGGCGCCCGGGTTCACATCGCGATCCTCTCACATCGGGATTGAGGCTGAGATGAACAGTCGATTCGGGGTTGATCGTTTGCAGCTGTTCGAGGAAGACCGTAGCGGATATGCAGAAGTCCTTCAAGTCAATGTAGGAAATTTTCGGGAGTTCAATGCGCTCTACACCATCTCCGTCTTGTATGTACGAGATAGGAAGGCAGTATCGCAACTTGAGATGGCATAACTGAGGTAGCGCGTTGAGCATGGACACCAGCGCCCTGGGTTCGAATGGTCTGGTCGCGGTGATTCGCAAGTTGCAGAGGTTCGGAGCATTAAAGGGTATGCAGAAGAGGCTGAAATATAGATCCCGGGCATAAGGCATGACTACCGGCGCCAAGTCGAAATAAAAGTGCTCGTTTTGAGGTCTGGCATAAAGCCTTGCTATCTCAAGATGAGGGAGGTGTTTGCCTGCCAGCGACGCCGGATCCCACTGCACGCTGCGCGCTATATTCATCACTCTAAAACGTTCCGGGTGCTCGCCGATATATTGCAATTGCTCCGCTATGGCGGGGATCGAGAAGGGTAAGTCGAGAGGCGCATTACGCGCACGTTGGAGGAGGATGCTGAAGACGTCCGGTTTGCCAGATGCGAACACGACGTCGCCCCAGAGTTCAGCCAAGTCTAATCCTAGTTCACGCCATCCGCGGCAGATGTGTGTTATGCGTATCAGATCCTTGAATTTGACCACAAGCTTGAAGCGTTCATCGCGGACAAACCAGAAGAATATCTCTGTCAGGCTATCCTTGTCGAGGCGGTGAATGGCCCCGCTTTCCAAGTAGAGCGTAAGAAAAAACATCAGTTACCAATCATCGTTGGACCTGTTATGCGCAACGTACAGAGTCTGAGATTGAGCTTCTCCTTCCATAAGTGACTCAGAGTGAGCTTCAATATTCAAAGGTGTTGGCGCGAGTCTAAGGTGTGATGATGGACGGGACGAACACGCGCGGCAGGCGTTTCGGTGTGCGTGAGAGCTGTTCGGTAAATGCCGTATTCGCGGCTTCTTTCTACCGACAGCCGGCCCAGATCAACACACTTGGCGTATTTATTGTCTAATCCTACTCCACAATGAAATCCCTTTCCAGTATTGACCATTCGTCTACGACCTTCACCATCGCCCTAATCGCCTCCCAAACGCCATGGAGCTCGGCTGAAGACTCCATCTGCGAACGGTCTCTTATAAGTAGGTGGCCTTGCAGGCGAAGTAGTGTTAAGGGCGAGCCAACCGCCACGCGAGCCTTGAGCCACGATAGTAGACGCGATGCTCCCGCGTGATCCGCCAGGACGTACAAGCACGCGTCCTCAGATAGAGTCAGCTCATTCAACCGAGGCCATAGCATGGGCCGGTCAAACAGCAATACAGCGATCCTGAATTCGGCGAATCGCTCCCTGAGCCCGGTTGTTCGTACGTCCTGTCGTAGGGTCTGTATGGACTTCGCAAGGTGCGATATCTGAAGTAGGCGCAGAAGATCTTCCGACGATGTATTCCTCTCTGTGTTCTCGCCATAAAATAGACCGAGGTGCCGTATCTGATTGACGGAGAGCTGCTCAAGCAAAGCAGCGAACAACGACTTCACATCCTCCAGATAGTCTTCGACTCTGATAACGATTCCGCTCATTCGTTCCTCGCCTCGATGGCCCGAAGATCGGTAGATAGCAAAGGTAGGCTGCGGTGTATAGTCTGGTATGTCAAAGTTCATGTCGATGGTATCAAGAGACGTCCCGCGCATGAAAGGCTGGAGCGCCTTGGCCAAGTCGACGAAGTCGGTGCTGGACCTCGATACGTATCCGAGCGAAAGAGAGATGGTCATATCGGAACCGTTCGGTCGAAGCAGCTCGAGGAAGGTTATAAGACCCCCACATGTGCTTTGCCTGAGATCGATATGAGAGATGCGCGGAAGCTCGATGCGCCCTACGTCCGCGGTCCCTTCGAGTGACGTAGGTAGACAGTTATCAAGCTTAAGAGATGTCAAGGCTGGCAATGCATTGAGCATAGATACCATGACTGCGGGATCGAACGGGCGGAGCCCATATACGAATAGATCGCGCAGGACTGGGGCCACGAATGGGATATAGAAGCGATTCAGGGTGAGCTCCTCAAGTCGAGGCATGTATACCGGGAGCATGTCAGGATGGTGACCGGCATGCTGGGGTCCGGGGACGAGTACGGCCGCTTCGAGATATGGGAGGGTCTTGCCGGCCAGCGCCGTGGGATTCCACTGTACACGGCGTGTTTCCAGTAAGCGAAGCCGTTCCGGATGCTCGCTGATGTAGACCAGATGCTCCTGCAAAGGATTTGCTCCGAGAGTCATAATAAGAGGCGCATCGTACGCGCGCTCCAGAAGGACAGGGAGGGCGGCTGGATTACGGGAAGCGAATGCAACATCTCCCCAGAGCTCCGCAAGGTCAAGGGCAAGTGTACGCCATGTTCGACAGACGTGAGTCAGACATAAGAGCCTTCTCAGTTGTATCGCAACCCTCGGGTCCCCTCGCACTGTCTGATAGAATACTTCTTTCAGACTATCGGCGTTGAGGCGATGAATGTCAGTCGCCGTCCTTCGAGCACAGGATCTTATCAGTCGTCGCGTATCATTATATACACAGCCATAGAGCGTACATAATATTCTAGTATGTTGCTCCCTCGATTGGACGGTGTTGAGGTGAGAGGTCGTGGTCGTTGTGGAACAAGCTTCATGCTGATCTGAAAGACGCTTTGAATGTGGGAACACCATCACCCGAATGAACAAATAATTTTATGCTATTGTGACCTCGCCCGGGCTTGCAATTGGGACGAGCAATTGCAAGCCATTACATCGACGCGTGCCTATTGCAATGGCATTGCAATGACGCTGCCCCATTGCAATGCTCTCATACGCGCAAGCACTCATCGCATGGGCTTGTAGTTACATGTAAGAAGTGTCCCTACGATTACAGTGTCGTTGCAACTTGCAGGGCACGACTTACAGTCACAAGCTCTAAGTCAGAGTCGGTGCGTGAGGTCGCGCGCGGACTGGCGCAGGCCCAATTAGAGGGGAAGACCCTGCTACGTGCTACATACCTCAAAAGTGTATGAGAGTACGATACACAGTTCAAAGCCACTACTGAGATAGCTGACCCCAAATGTGATGGTTGACCGATAAGAGTCGCGGTAGGTCGCGGTGACGCGCGCTTTCG
>KV424758.1:0-44746 GCA_001632445.1 Peniophora sp. CONT | reverse complement strand
TGGGCCGCGATATGCCGGCGCCGACTCAAACGAGAACACCCCGGTATTGAGATTTATCACTTGTCAATTGTCAATTGTCACTTGACAATTTGACAATCGAAACTGACAATTTGACAAAAATGACAATGACAAGTTGACAATCTGCTAGCTCGGCATTTGCCGACGCATCATTGCCGCGGTGTACGTGCGACACAGTGGCTTTTCGTGGCTTCCACTGCCATAAGCTGGCATCGTATGCATATAAAGGGATAGGGAGGGCTGTACCTGTCTTCACCAGCACTTCTTCCGGACGTGCGTGCGAGTTTGGGAGTATCCCCGGGCCATACTTCGCAAGGACAACTAATTTGCTCGTATTATTGCGCTTATACCGACTCAAGACCGCCTATCTACTGTTCTAGAGTCTTCAGTACGGAGAAGAGCGAGTGCACTTTAGAAGTACAAGGCCGTGGGCAAACTGTGGGACAAAGCTCGTGCGGAGTTCGTACCATGTCGCCACGTCGATTGCGAAGGCGGTCCTCGCATCGAGTACCCACTGCTTCGCAGTCAAGACGGTACGGATAGACTCACGCGAGGATACTGTACACGGGGGACAACATGCCATGAAATGAACAGGCACCTTGTAGCAATTTATCGAAGTTTATTTAGGGTTGTCACTTTTATCGCCAGAGTGACAAGTGATAATTTGACAAATCTCAATTTGGGGACTTTCTGACTCAAACGAACTCGACGGACCGAACTCCGCAGAGCCAGCTTGCTCTTGACTGTCATGGCTCGAGTCTTTTCCATCTTATCTTCTTCTTTACTTTATGAAATATTGGTCTCTGAAGTAGGAAGTTGTGCGTTAAGAACGACAGGGCCGAACGAAAGGTTGAGAACTGGGAAATTGATCATCTCTCTCGTCATGGACCCTAGCTTTTTTGATCTTTGAACCTGGATTGTTGCAGCGTTCAATATGTAGGTAAGACACGGGAGGCTTATCTGTCTAGCGATAGCAATACTTATTCTTCAGCTGCGACAAACTGCTGCATGCTGCACTACTATCTTGGCATCTTGACGGTTCAACCCTGTCGATCTCGGAGCTCGTTCTCCGCATTCAAGCACTGCGCACTCTCAAGTTGTACCGAGTACGCTCTTGTCGACAACGCCCTCGCATGACCTGCGGCGATAGTGCGCTGTAGGTTGACGTTCGTGACTGGCAGGACCTGTATTACGCGGCAGACAGCATGGCTCGGATGCATGTGCGCGCCTTTACACATGTGACGAGACCACGCCGAGAGGCCGTCCCGGCGGTACAGTCGGTGCTTCGAAGCCTGCAGAGGCCGACCTTCAATCTCGTTGGGTCGCCGAGTATTGTTGGAGACGTAAGGTTGTGATGTAGAACAGAGCTGTCGGTTCCGAAAGACTCGGAAGTCTTGGGGCAGCATCGGATATTTCGGACGACACAGTACATGTCCAGTTGCCACCTTTGGAGTGAGTACGGTTACGGTGCGTTTGCTTATTGCCATCTTATTGGTTATCTGCGAGTGCTGAGGCTTCAATGTTCAGATAGGAAGTGCCACAAGCTGCCGAGTTTTGTATAACTGGATGGTCGGATCCCATGTTCTGAGGCTGGGCGTGAGGCTCCGTGAGGTCCGAGTTGGCCTGGTCAAGACGGGAGCTCATGTGCCCAGTTGGCTTGAGCAGGAACCGAGGAGGTCAAAAGCGACATGCTACACAGCTACTCGTAGATCGATGACGTTACCTCATGATTCTGGCGAGTCTATCACCAACCCACAAGGCGCATCGACATGTACGCAGTTTGCCACGTGTTTCCGAGCTTCGCTACGAACGTGCTGTACCTCGTTCGGTCAAGATAAGTCACGATGGTCGAATGCATGATTGCAGTATTCAGACCGATTGTATGCATGACCTGTCATTGACTGGGGCATCTCAAACGTGTTCTTACAGTAAGCAACACAGACGAGACGAGATGTCTTCATCTTGTAATTTGCTTGCCTGAGAGGGAGAGGGCGGGTCTTAAGTCTCGAGCATAACGAGGGAAGTCTAGAAAGGACCGATGGACCATTTTATCATTCGAATATGAGGATCGGTTGAAGTTCGAAGACCCGACCTCGGGCACGGCAAGGGCCGCAACAGTGCTGATGCGCTGATGCATTGATGCCGGATATTCGGACCGCTGGAAGATGTCGCGCGGGTTCGCCTGTCTTGCCTTCGACCACCATGCTCTGAGGATTATCTATGAATAAGGCTCATAGCGTACTCGCTGAAATTATGATACCAGAAATAATTATGACTATTAGAACATTTTCCCTGCTTTATTCACGGATGAAGCCTCAGTTCGTCATCTGCACCGCCATGTTGTCTTCATGCCGTTCGGTGGTCGTGCAGTTGTATTAACTGTAGCTTAACGACACTTTTGATCAGAATACGGCTTGGCGGCCCTGACTGGTTATCATGCCACCTGGTATGCTGTCGGCGATCTCGTTCAAGCAGAGTCGACGACCCGTGCAAGTACGAGATGCGAGCGCGTGGTGCTCTAGGAACTGGCCCTGGTGTCGAAGCTCGAGGTCTTTCAGCATGCTGCACGCCTGACTCTCGCTCGTATAAAGCTCAGAGATCGCTGAACCTGTTTCGTCGTTCTGGCAAACCGACAACCTCTCTCAGCCACCTCTCCAACTTCTCTTACGAACATCATGAAGTCGTCCTTCATCTCCATTGCCACCGCCGCGGCGCTCGCCTCTGGCGCGCAGGCTCGTCTCTTCACCGTCTACAACCAATGTCCCTTCACGATCTGGCCGGCCTGGTTTGCGCCGCCCAGCTTGAACGCTGGCAAGCCCACGATCGCCTCCGGGTAAGTACTCGTATGTTTTAGCTTGAAGCCAACTCTAACATTTCTATCAAAGTTGGCAGCAGGGCGCGTACGAGACCGTCTCGTTCGGTGTTCCCGACAACTGGGTCTCTGGCCGTATCTGGGGTCGTCGCAACTGTGACTTCAGCAGCAACCCTGGCCCAAACTCATGTACGTGCCTGTTTTCGCTTCACGCACGCTCGACGACTCAACCTCTTGCTTTGTATAGGCCTTGACGGTGGCTGCAACGGCGGCCTTGTCTGTGACCTGAACACCGGAACCGGTGTCCCTCCCGCGACACTCGCCGAGTTCACCCTCTCGGTCACGACTTCTGCGCCCGACAACTACGACGTCTCCCTCGTTGACGGGTACAACCTGCCGATGCGCATTGACAACACGTACGGCTGCCCAGTCGGCTCTTGCCCGGTTGACCTCGGCCCCGACTGCCCGGCTGCGCTCAAGGGCCCGTACGACAGCTCTGGCTTCCCCGTCGGATGCAAGACGGCCTGCTCTGCCCTCGGCGGTACCAACAACTGCTGCACGCCTCCTCAGGACAGTACGTGCTTCTATCTTCTTGTCCGCTTTCCACGTGTTCTAACATCTCCGTTAGCCGCCGCGACTTGCCCGCCGTCAGGTGTCGACTACTACTCGTACTTCAAGGACCGCTGCCCCGACTCGTACGTCTACGCCTACGATGAGAGCTCCGGCACGGCGCTCTTCACCTGCCCCATCGCGAACGGCGTCGGCCCCGACTACACGATCACTTTCTGCCCTTGATCAGTTCACAACTGAGTCCGGCGTCAACTTCTTTGACCTCTCCTCTTTCTTGGATATCATTGGTGTCTCGGCGTTGTAATAGCATAAGCTTTATCTTGGGCTCGTAGTTGGTAAAAGAATGTAACAGACAATTGCGCTGCGTAACAGTGGTTTCTATGAGATACTTCAAGCTGGTTTGCGCTTCACGCCACTGGAGGTACACATTTGCTGCAGAACGTTTCAGCTCTTCTTCGTGGACTCGGGGAGCGAAGTGACATTCACGCACAAAGCGAAGTAGATAAATTAGCTTCGCTAGCCGATTTGCCCCAGTGGCACGGTGCTGCAAGAATGTAACACGAACCTTCAGGCAAATCTGATTGGAAAGGTGTTCAGTTGGGACACACGTTGAGAGGCATGAGATCCATAGTCACCGGTTTGCAAGTTGGAAGACATGGTATCCTTCAGGGGCAAATATCGATGAGATACGGCCATGGTCCAATGGCAAGGTACAGCACCACCAGGCTAGCTGGGAGTCTCGATGCTACGGCACTAAACAAAATAAGAAGTGCGCATCACCCGGGATCATAACCTGTTGAGCAATAGTCGCACTGCTCAACAGGTTATGAGCCCCGGCCCGGGAGATGCTCACATCTGGACACTTCTTTATTGTATGCACGACTCAACAATTGTGAGCTGGGTTGGGATCGAACCGGCATTACATTGTATGTACACACACATAGTTTGCCGGTGCAACCACTGCACCAAGTTCACTTCCTGTAGATTGAACTTAACCACACATAGACCCAGGCATAACATACGCCCGTGTCCCCGATGGCACACCCTCATACATTGCCATCAGTCCCAGTCTCGCGCCCGAACGGTTGTTGCGCCAGAGGCTCCACGGCATTGAGCGGTGGTACAGGTAGATTAAAGCTCGCAGTATGAAGGATAGTCGCAAACTGAGTCTCGTTAAGTGCGAAGTTGGAAAAGGTTCACTGGCAAAGGACACACCATGACTTTTACGGCACTCCTTAGCTGGTTAAAGTCGTATCCGATGCGGTCACTCAAATCGCCTGCAGATGTTCAGGTGGGCTGCGCTGCTTCGATACGACGTTACTCACCACTATTGTGGTACATGGGGTCAATAACGGGACCGGCACTCTCATAGATCCACGTCGCGGGAAAGCCTTGCTCATGGAACGACTGTATCGACGATAAGACTTGGATCTGTTGTTGCGAGAGAAAGTGGGCGACTAACCTGATGATCGCTGCAGCATACCTTGAGGGTCATCAGCACAGGCGAGATGTAAGCCAAGTCACAATACACACCGGAGTGTACCCGACGTGCAATTCTGGGGAGTAGAGGTTCGAGATATTGCCGACAAGCTGCGCTGCCTCGGGGGTTCCGATACTAACAAAGCTGGTAAGCTGTTGTTTTTAAACCATGCAAAGCAAACGACGAACAGGTCAGGTAGTCCCAATTGCGATTGTGTGCCTGGTGTGCGGTATGCCACCGAATCCGCTTGTAACATGAATGTCACGTTTTTGTTTACTTCCCTGAGCTGTTCTGATCAAAGCAGTTCAGCAGACGCCTTGCAGAACGGAGAGTAGTGTCCCACTAGCATAGTGTTTTGAGCCAAGTAAACCTTGCTCTTCTCCAGCGAACAACGCAAGCTCTACATTCGACTTGAACTCGATGCCCTTCGATCCAATTAATCGTGCAATGGAAAGCACGCCAACGGTTCCAGATCCATTATCGTCAGCCCCGGGCGCACGAGGGCTACCGAAAGAGCCTCGACTATCGTAGTGTGCGCCGAGTACAACTGTGGCCGTCGTATTCGTTGCAGCGGGGTAGCGGCTGATCATCATCGTAAGGAGCTAGGCGTTGCGATAATAATTGTGCGCTGACCATATCAAGTTGGGAGCAAAGCCAATAAGAAATGGTTGAACCTCGCACGTTGCGCCAGTGGTCTCGACAATGTCCTTCATCCAACTTGCCGCGTAGCGCGATCCCTCGGCAAACGAGTGTCGGCTTACAATCGGCGAATCCTCGTCTTCACCGGCAAGCCATCGAATGTCAGACCTTAACTGCACTATAGAAACTGCGTCTACAGCATCTGCAACGGCTCGGCTGTACTGCAGTTCTTCGAGCATCTCGCGCACTCGGTCAACTGCCGGCTTCGGTACAGGCAGGTACGGCCCAAGCGCGGTTGCTTGCGGGACACTGTATGCGTTCCAGATCGGTGGAAGAAGCGAGTGAAGGTCATGGAGCCTCTGAGCGGGCATTGCCAGGAGCGCTGAAGTGCAGTACTCTAAAGCTCTTGCTGGGATTTGAATGCTCCTTGTCATCTTTAACATTCCGTAGGCTAGTCGATGCCTCGTAGGTCGGTAGACCGGATGCACTGAGGTATTCCGCGATATCGGCGATGCTTGGTACGTCCTGTCGAAGGTAGGATAGATGGGCGGCTAACGGCACTTCGTTGACCCAAACAAGTTCGTCGACGCTCTCATCCCAGGAGATGGGTTGTGAAGCATGCTCAGTAGTGGAGGCAAGACCAGAGCAAGTCGCGTCGGGGGTGTATAGCCGGAAGTTTCCGTATGTTCCGCGATAAGAGTCCGATACACACGAGTGTGAAGACACAGATGCTGTAGAGTCCTTGAGCCATCGAACGGTAAGGACTGCTAGAGACCCGTCGACGAGCCTCCCAAAGTGCATTATGCCAATGATAGGAGCGATTGATGGTGGTGGTAGCGGTCGAAGTCGGGAGCTCTATCATCTCACCGTCGAACACACAAGTTACCGGTTTTCCGTAGACCGTGGGCGTCGGCGTCACCTTGAGTGCGTTAGAACGGACGATGTTCAACGTCCATGTCCAAGCGATACCACTAGAGTGGGTGTACGGGTAGTCTACTGAACGCAAGACCGCTATCACACTTGATGTTGTCATGATGACGGTGAGAAGCAAAAACATGTCGGAGGCGCGTGCGGCCAGAACGTGGTTACTTATACAGATGACTTTACACGTATTTTATACACTTTATACACTTTTGCTCCTGATGTATGCTAATGCCTCCCAGTTTTTTAACTCCCACGGCGCGAGCATGACTGCCCGTTGTGCAGCCTTGAGAGAGAGAGCAAGGTCGGCGTCCGCCTCGGCGACGGAACGCAAGGCGAGCGCATCGCGCTGCTCATTCATATCCGTGTCCGCGCCCGAAGCAAGTATGGCCTGCGCGGCGGAGATTTCGCCCGTCTGCATGACGAGAGTCGCAAGCGAGTGCCGGACAGCGGCGTTGGCAGGCTCAGAGTGAACGGCTCGTTGTGCCTCGGCCCTAGCTCCAGCGACATTATTCTGTTGATGTCTGTGAGCACTGGTTCGGGGAGAAAGAGAGCGTAATGTCGTACCTGCTCAAGCTGCTGCTGTGTAAGAAGGTAGGTGACATCTCGCCGAGGGTCGCGAGCCCGCCGTTGATCCAGTGGTAAGGCGAGAATCTCCGACAGTGCAGCATCCACCAGACCCTCATCCTCCGTGAGGATACCCATTCCGGCCAGCGCGTTGATAGCGGTAAGATTCTCCGGGTCTGTTGTGATGCTGGGAATGGCATTAGAGATGAGGTATACGACACTTATGCCAGACGCACCACTCAAGCAGCTGAGCCTTCGCGCTCTCTTGCGCCTCTTGCGAGCCCATCGCCCACAACGTCTGCGCCAAGAGTACAGTAACATGACCCTTGATCACAGAATCCTCGCCAGCGGCTGCCAGAGCGTCTTCAAATGCCCCCACGGCCTCTTGCAGCTGACCGAGCTTGAAGTTCGCCAAGCCCGTACCGAAGTGGGATTGGACCTTCAACGGGCCAACCTCTTCCTCGCCGAGGATACCCGCCGCACTCTCATAATACTCGAGCGCGGCTTGATATGCGCCCGACGCAAGTTGTACACGCGCCATAGTGGTGTTTGCGATGGCGAACTGACGCTCGATCGTCGCGTCCTCGCTCTCTTCATAGGCAACCTCAAGTACAGCGATGGCGCGTCCAGCAAGCTCTGCGGCAAGTGACAGGTGCCCCACCCGCTCAGAGATGAGCGCGTATAGGTGCAGTGCGGCTGAGTCGTCGGGACGCTGTTGACAGTAACGACCTAGAACAAAGAATGCGGGGAAGAGGCTGTCCGCGCTTGCGCTCGCATGGTGTTTGAACTCGCGCCGCGCGAACTCAAGATCTGCGTCTGGCTAAACTGTGGTCAGGAATGTGAATCAAACCTTGGATGATGCGCACTCACCACGTCAGCAGTAAGCGATACTGCATGTTCAAACAACACTCTCGAATCCGCAAAATGCCCGTTCTGCGTGGCCACCAGACCTTGACCAACCCACGCAAGTGCATAATCGGGATCGAGCGTCTGAGCGCGGTAGAAAGCCTCGTTGGCAAGCGGTGTATCGCCATGGTGCAAATACAACAATCCTAGACTGGCCCATGTCTGCACATCCTTCCCGTCAAGCTCGAGCGCGCGCACATACGCATGTTGCGCGCTACGAGGTTGAGCGACGAACGACAAGTCACCAAATGCACGCCAATGCCGAGGCTCGCGCGGGTCTGCACGTACAGCTTCCATCGCCGCGCCCACGGCACGCTTATGTACCACCGTTTTCTTGTCTTCGGGGAGCACGGTCGCGTTCTCGTATACGTGTAGCGCCATGGCGAAGTCGTACCACGCGCTGGCCGTCGCAGACGAGTCTGAGAACCCAAGAGTGAGTCGATAGTCGTAGACTGCGAGCGCAATCTTCAATGTATCCACGCCTCTTATACTCTCTTCAGCAGCTGGTGATGTGACTGGCAGTGGGAGGATCTCAGCAAGCCTGCTGCCCTTGTCGAGCGTGATAAGAGGGACCACTGCATCCAGCGCGTCGCGCACGTTGTCCGGGTCTTCGCAGGACGTTCGTTTAGAGAGTAAGAACAGTGCATCCGCGACAGTCTTCCACGCCACACCACGGAAGCCCACATCGGACGCGATGAACTCGAGAGCAACGCCCACCGCGCGCACGAACGAATCCTCCGCCCGTGCTAGGAAGCCGGTGGTAGCCTGCTCACGACCCAGATCGAGATGTGTCTGCGCAAGTGCGACGAGGACACCAGGTTCGCCAGGCCGTACTTCGAGTATGGTGCCGAACGATGTCAATGCCTCGAAGAACTGGCCCATCTGTCGTTGTACATCGCCAATCTGGAAGGCGCACACCCAGTCATCCGGCGCTAGCTCCTTCGCGCGGTTCAGCGCTTTGAGGGCAGCGACATGTCTCCCTGCGGCCGCGTATGCTTCACCTAGGCGAAGCCAGCACAGCGCGTCCTCCGAAGTTGCCCGGAGCGCAACTTGGAAAGCCTGAATAGCAGGAGGGAAGTCGCGCCTGTTCTGTATTGGTCCATCAGTCTTCGAGTCGCTCTGATCGTGTAGCCGCCTCAGTACTAACCAGGTGCACGACGCCCATGGCCTTCCAAGCCCATGCGTTCGTTGGCGCATACCGAGAAGCAGCAATCTCGTTCGCGTCCACCTCTGCACCACCCTCTCCTTCAATGGTGCGGCGTGCGACAACCTCCACCAGGTCCCATTCCCGCTCATCAGCGAAGCCTTCAGCCAGCCGGCGTGCGGCCTCGCCCTCGCGAGCATCGAGTTCGAAGGCCTTCTGGAAACACCGCGATGCGCGCCCTGGATCTGGCGGAGAGGTGGACAAGTAGTATATACCGAGCGCCGTAAAGGAGGGTGCGAATGAGGGAAATTCCTTAAGCGACTTGATGTACTGCTTGTACGCAGTCTCACGATGCTCTTCTACAAGTTCTAAATGTAAGTGTGGTGCCTAGAGTGACGATGGGGAGAACACGTACCACCCATCTCCCAGTGTGCATGGCCCAGCCTGTACAGACATCGTGCACGATCCTCATCTTTCCCTTCCAAGTCCTCAAGCTGCGCCAAAACACTCTCAAGGCCTACAACGCCCTCGTCCAGTCTACCCAGTTGTACAGCGCACCACGCCTCCTCCTCTCGCGCCCTCACACCCTCGTCGTGTTCGTCGGGTACGCAGCCAAACATCTTAGCCGCCTCCTCCCAGTCTCCTTTACGCTGCATGATGTACCCGCGGCCCATCAAACATGGTACATTCGCCGGGTCGACACTAAGAACATCGTCCAAGATGCGTAGAGCGCGAGCATGGTGTTTGGGTGGGAAATGATGCACAAGCGCAGTAGCCAGTGCGACATTGAAGGCCTTTTGCACACTGTAGATTCCAGCATGTTAGTTTTAGTAAGTCAACTGCGCTAAAGGGCTAACGCACAGCTCTAAAGAAATACCGGTATCCTTGGTATGCGCGCGAACAAGCTCCAAACCAACCTCTGCGACCGCGATGGTGCTGGTATAGTCAACTTCCCAAAGATATACTTCAGAGAGTATACGATGCGCCAGGATTGAGCCGGACAGAGAGTTGAACGAGTCCTGCATATAAAGTCAGCACCAAGGTCAGCCAAGACGATGGCGTCGGACGACGTACGAGCATGATATCCAGTGGCTCTTCCCCTTCCTCGTCTGGGACGGGCCCTTCGTATCCCTCGTCATCCTTCTCTTCCTCTTCCTCCACCCAAGCACCGGTATAGATCATATATGCGCGTACTAGCTTTGCACGAGACGACCCCGGGAAGAGCGTGATGTACCGTCTCAGCGTCGGGAGGTCATAGTCCTCTGCTCGCAGTGTGTGAGCATTCAGACTGCCTGTAGATGCGCGATGGGATGCGTACCGATGGTAGCAGCATCGCGCCCTTCGATCCAGATCTCCCATGCGACTTCATCCTCGATGCCCAGTAACACGGCACCGTCGACCAGTGCTTGGACGTCCTTTGCCAGCGACGCCTTGAGCGGGTCCGTAGAGGACAATGCATGCAGATGTGCACGTTTATGTCGCAATAACTTGCTCTCGATCAAACGGCGCGTATCGTCCGGCAGAGCGGGGTGGTTCAGCAGTTCGTCGTACAGCCCTGGCAACTACACAGAGTAGATGTCAAAAGAAATCTGAGTCCGCAGCCGCAGTTCATCCGGACACACCTTCGAAGTGCCATAAACTTCTCTGCCGACCTCCCTCTTGATCTCCTCTGGTCCCTTCGCACCAAGCCGCTTGCGTCGGCTCTCAACCTCCCTCTTTACAAGATTATCCTCTTCGCGTTCGTAAATGTCCGTGATCTCTTCCAGTATAGGGAGTGTCGCGTGAACAGCACATTGCGCGGCGTATGTGGTAGTCGCAGTGGGCGCAGTATGATCGGGTGTTGGAAGAGTCGACAGCACCGCGTAGAAGGGAGATGAAGGCAGATATAAAGCGATTGCATCAGCGACTTGTGTAGGTGTGCCGCGGTTACGGCGGAGTTCGACAAGCTTCTGAACGTTCTCAGCACACTTCGTTGCATCTCCACTGTAAGATGTGTCAGTAACGTGAAAGAGCATGCGAGAGAATATGCGGACGCGTCACGGAATAGCTTAGCCAGTCCTTCAAGGGCGCTGGCGTACTCTTCCCACTTTTCGCCCTTCTCGTATACCTTTGCCAAACCCTAGAACACGCTCAACATATCTCTACATTCAAAGTGGATGGAACGCACCTGGTGCGCGAGCGGTTGTGTGCCGTTCAAAGCGATCGCCTCCTTATACGTCTATTGCTACCCTTAGCTTCATCCAGAAGAGTGGGAAACACGGCACTGACTCACAGCTTCACTCCCAGCCGCATCACCAAGCTCAGATTGTGCAAGGCCAAGGAAGACTTTCCTGCGCACGATCCGACTTTAGATACGGCGACGCGAGTTTGTATCCCAAGTAAAGTGCGCACGCGTTGTAGTTGGCACCCTCGTACTCGAGTACGGATGCGGCCGCATCGCGAGCAGTCTCGTAGTCCTTCTTTGACAATGCGTCGCGCGCGAGCTTGAGCTTTCCCTTCACGAACGCGGCCGACATGGTGGCGCGTCGCGTTCACAGGACTAATCCTAGGAGCGCAAACACGCTGTTTTTCTCCCAGACTAGTAGGCCTTCTTGGGTAGGATGTACCAGATAGCACGGTTCCTTGGCAGCTACTGCGCAGGCGTATGGCGCGAAGACTGAGCGCGATGCGCCTGAGGCCTGAAGAGATGGTGGAAGACGCGGTCAAGTGATGAGACACCCGAGCGCGACGCCGCCGACGCGACGCGTCGGCGCGCGCACGCAGTGCAACGGCCCACGATACACCTTACCTCCCACCGTCATGGCCCGCAAAATCCACAATTCATGCAATCGGATCAAACTCATCAGCCATATATAGTGCTCGCTGTTCAGATTTAACGGGGCGCATGACTCAATATCCTCAGTTCACTGCCTGTGCCATCGCTTTCGGTATACTATCAGGGCATTGGTTATGCTAACGACTTCTCTATACAACCGTGGATCACATGTCTTCATCATCACGTAGCCCAATAGATCGGAGCAGCTCAGCATAACCAGGTAATGCTTGTAACGGACCAGTGTCTGGACACTGTGCCACCGCAGGCACGATCTCCGGCTCACTTGTTGCGCACGGCGACAGACTGCGCTCCAGAGGGAAAGACGGCTCTCCTGGAACGATGACCTTTGCATCGCAACATAACGTCCATCAGTCACTACTCACGAGGGATCCAAAGGATGTGACTCACGAACTCACGCAAGAATCGTCTAAGGAACTTCTCCAGCTCGTCCCATCTGTACACTCTACGACTCGCGCGCTTCTCACTGAGGAATGTGAATATAAGCTTATTGGATGATTCACGTTCAGTCATGCCAAGCTTGGGCGCGCGCCGAGTCAGATTGTCTACTATCGTATCGATGTCCTGCCAGCTCAACCGGCTCGCAAAACAGGACATCAGCAGTTTCATATCGTGGTACGTGATGTAACTGACATGAGTCCCTGCATGGTAAAAGCATGACACGATCTTGTGGGTCCCAGTAGAGCCACAGCACTCTTCCTTCGAGTAAACGACAGGGCAAACATCCACGTTCAGAACAACATCGTCGTTAGAGTTGTAGCAGATGCGTGGTGTGAACTTGATGAACTGATGACGGCCAGCATCATTCTGTTCGCCGCCTACGTATTCATCATATCCTAGCTCCTCGAGAGTGCTCACGCCACCAGGGAGTGTGAGCTCCAACGGAAAGTCGGGTCGATCTTTACTATTGCCTCCCTTAAGAGGTACGTGTTGAAGGTAGGCGTCAGAGAGAACCAGCCTCTGAGATGCAATATCTTGGCGGAGAAAATCGTGAGAGTGTGAGTGCAGATCTACACGAACAGAATCAGTTTGGCGCAGCAAGACGTAAGACGATAACTGTGTAGAGCATGGCTAGTACCATTTAGACTGAAAGCGGGCGTCTTCCACCCAGGAAGAAGTAGGTTGTCGAGGTTCGCCATCTTGGACCTGGCAAGTAAAGGTGAGGAGGCTCTGATTGTGGAAATGTGCTCTCCCAAGTAGTGAGGACGTTCTATATAAGGTGGGGATCCAGGGGTGAGGTGGTTGTGGTCCAAACCCTGATCGCGATTCATGGGCACTGATCTTTTGTTTGACATGAAGCATGTTCAAAGGGGGCGCAAGAGCAGAAGACAATTGGCAGCCAGACCAGAGAGACCCAAAAACGATGTGCGGTCATGGTCCTAGGCCCCAGCATCTGTCGTCGCGTTTAGATAAGTAGGATGCACATTGGGCACGGGCCATTGCGTGGTTGCAAGAAATGATGCTGCGACAAGGGTTGCTTAGATCAGGCGAACACAACCAGAACCTCGATACAGATGATGACGGGACATAGTATTCGAAACAGTGTAAACAAGGTGGAAGCGTCGCTGTTGAACTTGATGATGAGGGGTCTTCGTGAAGGTGGTTCAACCGCGTTCACTGAAAGACTGAGCGGCCCGAACCGCCCGATAAGCGCGGTCAGCTGACTTTTGGTTGCTAAGTGCACGAGCGGTTGCGTGCCGCGCGCCGCGGCGCGCCGCTCAAAGCGATCGTCTCCTTATACGTCTATGGCTACCCTCAGCTTTATCCAAAAGAACGAGCAACGTGAAACTGACTGAAGCTTTGCTCCCAGCCGCATAACCAAGCTCAAATTGTGCAAGACCGAGGAACACCTTCCTGCGCACGATCCGACTTTAGATACAGTACTAGTGATGTGAGTTTGTATCCCAAGTAAAGTGCGCACGTATTGTAGTTGGCACCCTTATATTCGATCACAGACGCGGCTGCATCGCGTGCAGTTTCGTAGTCCTTCTTTGACAGTGCATCGCATGCGAGTTTGAGCTTCCCCTTCACAGATGCCGTCGACGTGGTGGCGCGT
Organism: Peniophora sp. CONT; assembly: GCA_001632445.1. NCBI lineage: Eukaryota > Fungi > Basidiomycota > Agaricomycetes > Russulales > Peniophoraceae > Peniophora > Peniophora sp. CONT. The sequence continues at coordinate 30,800 of KV424758.1, read as the reverse complement.
CACGTTCACGGGACTGATCCTAAGAGCACATGCACGTCGTTTTTCTTCCAAACCAGTCTGACGTTTTGGGTAGAATCTGCCAGATAGAGAAGCTCCTTGGAAGCTACCGCACAAATGTACAGCGCGAAGACCAGGTGCAATGCGCCTGGCACCTGAAGAGATGGTGGAAGACGCGGTCAAGTGATTAGACGCACGCGACGCGTCCGCAATTCGGGACGCGCCGCCGGCGCATACGTATACTCCGCACGGGTATGTACTCACACTAGGCTGCATGCATCCGCCTCATAGTGTCCACTCATCTATGGTTCGGCCACGCGTTATCGCGCCAATTTGTAACTATTCAATTTCTCCAATACATGACTTCAAACCGACTGGGGGGAATATCCGAGATGATGCTATATAAGCCGTAGTTACAGCCCCCAATGTCATATGTCTACCTTTACCTTTACCTCAACCTCTACCACTACCCGTATCTGTACCTCTGACTCTGACTCCGATTCCGGCTCCGGCTCCGGCTCCTTCTTCGTCTCTGACCCTGAATTCGAGTCCGACTCTGAGCCTGAGTCCGAGTCCGAGTCCGAGTCCGAGTCCGAGTCCCCACATTCCAGGATTGACGCGGAGGCAAGGCCGCGAGGATTATAGCCCGAGGCTGGGTCGAACTTCTTATGGCGGCCACACTTGTATCCGCAGGCCTGGATGCGATATTTCGATTACGGTGTATCCACAAGAGGGAAGCGCTTCCACGTACCGGTCTGTAGATGAGATGTCGAGAAATGAGCTCTACATGTTCTAGTCTGTGGGACAGATGCCAGAAACGCGTCAATTCAACTAGTTTGCCCCATAGAATAACCTCGCCATCCTCGGCGTGTACTGAAATGTACTGTTTATCGATTGTGATGTGCAAATGGGTGGATGAACGCTTCTCGGGCTGGGATATGAAGGCGAAGAGGCGCCGGGCATCATCCAGAGCTATGCGGTACTTCGATGCCCTCTCGCCTGGACAAAAGAGAAGCGGAATTACTTGTGCATCTTCTGGGCAGTCGTCATCGGCCTCCTGGATGCGAACGTGCACGGTACTCTGGTACGTAGGGTCGCTTCCTTGGATGATATGGGTGAAGACAAGATTAATGCAGGTGAGTCCGCCTTCGACGAGGCGGTATGCTCGAGGCAATAGGTCCTTATGTTCGTCGATGAATGCTGCAGCTTGAAACTCCATGTTTCGTCCACCTGGCGAGCGATCCCAGCTGACCATTCGAAGCTCTCGATTGGGATGTGACGTCGGTTGAGGCTCATACGAGTGTGCCGCTGAAAACGGCAACAAGATTTTTGAGCACTAGTTGCGAAGACGAACATAAGCCGGAATACGCACTCTGACTTTCGGGCTCCATGCTGGAATGGAATGAAAATAGTGAAGGTAAGCTGAGGGAGTACTGAGGACAGTTAGATCGCCTTATATACTAATCCGTCAAAGCATCGCCTGGTGTACTGAGGCCCTGGTATCCTAGAACTAGAACAAAGGAGTTGAGGCTTCTTCAGCAGCACAATTGGGCACAAGACAGAATGGCCAAAGTGTTCGCCGTAAACACCGCAGGGCCCATGCATGAAACAACCTCGGAGCTGAACACAAAGGTTGCGCAGGAACAGCCTGATTGATTATCGCCAGCATCGCTTCTAAATATCCAGAACAATCTGGTTGATGGGGTCGGGAGTACTGGACTCTGTTGTGCCCTTCATTCCGCAACGAAGACAATAGCCAATAGAAGCATGATTTCAAAACGAACAAAATGAGTTTTGTACTTGAGATTCACCGTGCTTCAGCTGCCATGGTCCTGCATCGATGCGTGTCCGAAGGTGGGTCCGGTACAATCGTCCCGGGACTTTGTCTGGAACGACTGTGTGGCGATATCTTCAGACAAGGCCGGCTTGCAGCGGTAGCTCTCAAGAGACCCACATACCTTCCGGCTCGAAGAGTGCCAGAAAGCCCCCGCGTGAAACCCGAACAGGTGCCACTCGCAGTGATTGAGTCCATTGCCATAGATACGATGCAGCATCCTGACGACGGTCCATTTAATAGACCATCCGTATGCACAACGCGAGCTGCACAGGTAGCCGAGAAGGGACATTCTTCAAAGCTTCCTCGTAGAGATCGCGATCCAAAGCAGTGTCGAGATCACAATGATACGTTCTGAATGACAGGTCGAGATGACGCGTAGATGATGAGATGGAATTCTATTCCTGAATAGGCGTGGCCTGTCGTTGCCACCTTCTCGCTGTGTAGTTGATGTGATGACGATGATGGGAACGTCGCGGCGCTCGACGTCGACATGGTGGTCGAACTGGAAGACGCGGACGGGACACGCGCAGCTCAACCGCCATCACCGTGAAACGTGGGAAAGAGCCAATCGCGCGTTTAGCAGCGCGAAAGCAAGGACGCGTCGAGGGACACGACGAGCAAGACGCGTCTGCGGGCGTAGTTGAACGGCTACCAAACTGGCGCCCGAAGCTTGAGAGAGTTTGGTAGAGAGAGCTGATCGCCGAGTCGTCCGCGCCGCCTTGGGTGCTCGTCCTGATCTCGTTCTGTTTTACTTCCAACTACTCTTTACTCTGGGTCTGAACTGCTATGGTCCTGTCGCCGAGTCGGCCGACGACGCCTGGCAGGAGCGGCGTCTGGGAACCTCTACCGGCGTTCGTGTACGGGTACGCGGTACACCCGCTCTCGCCCTCGCACCGCGACACACGCATCTCGCACCGACCGCGACTGTCGACTGTGACGGAGAGCAGCGTGGGCGAGTCGTCGTTCTTGCACCGGGACGTGGTGTCGCTGGAAGTGGGAGATGAGGTGTACGCGTTTGAGCGATATACGGGCAGGGAGGGCGAGTGGTACCGCGGCTACGTCGTCTGCACGACGCGTAGACCAGCAGTCGTGTGGAACGCAGTGGACGCTGGGCCGAAGCTGGAAGAGGCTCAACAGGTGTTCATCGGAATATTCCCGGCCTCGCACATCCACCGCCGCGACGAACTACCAGACGCAGAGGGTCGTCTCGCCGTCGTCGCGCACGAGTTTGCGCAGGGAAAACGTCCTCCGCCGAGTATCATCGACGACCGGGAGAGCAGGAAGAGCTTCAAGCTCGGTCCTCCACCAGATCAGGCTGGCTCTTCGCGCGCTGGACTGTCCGTATATCCCGCGAGCGTGCGCAGTGCGTCGCCCGAGAGTCATCTGGGCAAGCCCTTGCCGCCTCGGCCGACGCTCAAGCCGGGAGACGAGACGGAGAGCGGGGCGCTGCAGCCGATTGTGGACGAGATTGCGAGCGCGCTCAGGGAATGGCATATGCTCATGTTCCAGTATCTTGCCCGACGCGACTACAACAAGTTCAATATCGTCAAGGACCATATCGACGCTCTTCATCTCTCTCGACGGCAACTGCTCGCCAATACGCTTAGCGTAGAGGAGACTGCAGCTGTCAGGGCTGAATGCGTCACTCGACTTGTTGCGGGCAATCTGGTACAAGGACTGGATGTCATCGTTCGCCACCCACAAGGCGGAGGATTAGTCACCGTGGACGTCGAAGGCGAACTCGACCCCCGAAATTGGATGAGCACAGTCCGCATGTTCGCTCTCCAGGCCGGTCTGGCCTACATGTCTCCCGACTCTCCCAAACCCGCCTTACCATCTCCAACACCACTGCGCACCCAAACCAGCTTCGAGAACCTGTCCTCTGCACCTCTACCCACACCAGCACTCAGCGCCTTTCCCGAATTCGCCGCGCGTTCTCCCGTTCCTAAATCCGCTACAACACCACGCACATTCGGCCCTTCTACACCTCTGGAGTCACCCACCTCTCCACCCGACGCCGTCAAATTCTTTCACGTCTTCTTCGAGATGCGCGCTTTCGTAGCGAGTCCATGCGCACCAGGAGAAACCGCAGAGCTCTTCTTCTCCCTCTACAATAAACACGACGCGCGCTTCGTGACGGAAGAGTTCTGCGCCGTGCTGAACCATAACGGTGTCATGGCGCGCGATCCGACATCGAGAGTCCGCACGCTCTTTGCTGAGCTTGCACCAAGCGACATCGAGCATCCTCTATTTCTCGTATGTCGCATCGTACGCAATGGTGCTCTACGAATGGGAAACGCAGTCTCCAGCTCAGAGCTCGCGCGTCGCACTTCAGGCTCAGTCTACAACGAGAAGGATGGACATGAAGGGATCACCAGCCCTCGTCTGGGTGGCGCGAAAGAGCTCAACGGTAACGGCTCGGACAATGCACCCTTCCGCAGACCATTCGGATGTGCTGTTTTGGAGCTTACGCAGGTCGGGAGGATGAGCGCGGATCAGGACGCCAGCGCCACGCGCGAGTTCACCATGCCCATCTTCAGCCCTGTGAACGAGGCTATATTCTCGATGCTTCATCAGGATATCATTGGTGGGAATAACAAGGAGTTCGAGAAGACGAGCAGGTATGTTTGGTCTTTGTATGCCATAGGTAGGCCGATGTATTGATGTTATTGTATAGGGCAGACAGCATGGCTGTGAGCATCAAAGTCTTCCACGGCAATGCGGAGCGTATCACTCGGGAGAACACAACTCTGCTTCAAGACACCCCTCGCACCCTCCGCCTCGGCTTCCCAGACGTAGTCTTCCCAGGCGATACGCGCAACGAGCTCTACATCAAGCTCTGGTCCGGCGAGTTCCCCTCCGCACGCGATAAATCCGTGCGGGGTTCTGTCTCGCCTTTCGTGCCCCGCTCGAGTTCAAGCAGTGGCGCGAACAACATCCAGGTCTCACTGGAGGTCAGAGATGGCGATGGAAGGCTTGTACCTGATGCGTTGAGTCCAGGCGCAGGTCAGCCACCCATACCAATCTTCCACTCGCTCGTCTTCGCGAGGAACTCCCAGCCGACGTTTGGAGAGCTCATCAAAGTCGCGCTCCCGCAACGAGCTTTACCGCGCTGGCATCTGTTCTTCACGTTCCGCCAACGACGACCGGGGAGTACGACGCTCGACCGGCCTTTCGCGTTCGCGTTTTTGCCGCTTAGTTCGAGAGGAGCACATACGTTCCTGGAGGATGGAGGGCATACGCTCATACTGTACCGCGCAGATCGCATGGGTCAGCTCACACCAGACGTTTATCTCGAAGCTCCGGCAGCATTGCCGCCCGACGGCCGCGAGCCGCCTGCCATCCCACCAGAGATGGCTCGAGTCGCGCCAGCACTACGAGACGTACTCGTCATCCGCTCCTCCCTCTGCTCCGCGCGGCATACACAGAACACCGTATTGCTCAGCCTGCTACACTGGCAAGCCCTCGCTCAGGACCCTGCATTGCTCAAAGACGCCTTATCAAAGTTCACATTCGTCAACCCCGTCGAGATCGTAAAGTTCCTGCGCGACGTGTTCGATGCGTTATTCGGCATCATGACGAGCCCGGCAAACGCAAGTATGAATGGGGAGATGGACGCGCCCGCATTCGACGCGTTGGTCACCGTGTTGGGTATCGTGCAGGATAGACGGTTCAGCAACTTCAGACCTGTATTGGACGTTTACATCCGCGAACATTTCCACCACTATTCCGCGGGCCTACACCTTTTAAACTCACTCAACAGACTTCTCATGAACCCCACATCCAACGAAACGGCCTCTCAACTCCGCGCAGCGCTGAAAGTATGGCCTCATATCTTCGCATTGATTGCCAGGGCCAGGGAACTGCAGAAGGAAAGGGACGCGGGTGTTGGGGCTGCGGCGACGGCCGATCATTTGGAACATCAGTTTAGGAGGGAGTTGAAGACGCATCTTGGAGAGGTCGGGAGGATGATGGGAACCAGCAGTCCACCAAGTATAATCGGCACTCAAACGCTCGCTCTACGCGCTTTCCCGCGCGTTTTACCTGCATTGGGGTCGGCTTTCAATCCGCTCGAGCTCGTGGGTATCGCGGTACAATTCGCCAACGCTCTGCCGAGTCATCTGGAGAAGGGTAAAATGGCAGTGGAGAAACTCGTGCTGTATCTTCGACTGGTCAAATCTTCCCTTTTCGCGGACGCAGCGGCTCGCGCGGCACTCGTCGAGACCGTCGTTCTCTGGCTTAAACCTCATTGCGGAGCCTTCGACACCCATTTCCGAACGTTAGGCCTAGACGAAGAAGAAGCTCCAGAAGGCAGCCCTCGTCGCGATGCCGCGCGCGTAGGCTGGCTCGAACGTATACGCTTGTGCGTGGGCATAGTCGCCGTCATGCTCGACTCTTTACAGTCTAAACTCGTGGACCCGCTCGTATCGTCCGATCGGAGGGCGCTGAGGCAGGAACAGGACAACGTGGAGTTTTTGTTGTCTTTGTTGCCGAGGTTGTTGGAGAGTTATGCGGAGTTTACGGATGGGAGGAATGCGGGTGCTCTGGAGAGGGTACGGGGCGCTGCGACAGCTCCGGCCAGTGTACCGGTGATCTTTCCGGAGAGTTATCCGTTCAGCCTCGTCGCGTTACTTCCCGGGAGCTCGCACGGATTGTTCAGTCCGGCGCAGAGCGAGACGGCCGTGGTTCTGCTCGCGCTTATACTCAGCAGCCCGAAGAAACACCTGGTCAACTTCTTCGAGAGTATACTGGAGATCGAAGGGAGACTGCATTTCTCGAGATTGTTGAGGGCGCTGTTCGACGCGGGGAAGAACATGCTCGATAACGCCGCTTGGCCCCGGAACTGGCTAAACGTAAACATCCTAGCGCATAAAGTCTTGGTCCGCGCAATGGACGCTGCAGCCGTCTTACTCACTCGATCCTTCGTACCCGGCCAGAATCCCGACGAAGACATCTTCCCGTTCGATAAGGAGCTTTGGAGTGAGGGGTTGCAGATGTTGTTGAAGTTGCTGAGTAGCGATCAGTTGTTGATCGAGGAGCTTACGAGTCAGAAGAGGAGGGCTGTGTGGAGGCTTGCGGGGGATATTAGAGGGGATGGGGCGGCTATTCTTTTGACGCTTTGGGATGCGCTTGGGTGGCCGGAGGATGTGTGTGAAAGTCATGGTGTTGTTACGCGGTTCGGGGTGAGTTTTGGCACACCTCGGTGTATGCGTGCTACCTACTGATGCGTTTCAAACGTAGGGCTTCCAAACGGAGCTGGCTGGACTGGTTGGACCTGTCGTCGACCTCTGCGTGAGCCACCATGACCAACTCCGGAACAACGCCGTCCAGATGCTCTACAGCATGATCGTCTCACAATGGCACGCCCACGGTCACTTCTCCTCCATCGAGAACGAGCTCGTATCCAAACTCGACGGTCTCTTCATGTCCGGTGCAAAAGGCGACGATGTCTCGCGCGCGTTCTTCATCACACAGCTCCGTCAACTGTTCGAGTCGAGCGCCGTGGATAAGCAGTTGCAGTTGCGCGTGTCGGAGTTTATGGATAGCGTGGATCAATTCTTGGAGTTGTTGTTGAGTGTGAGGGCGTTGCCGGAGGGAGAGGAGTATGCGGATGATAGGGTCATTGCGACGCTCAGGCTTATGAACTTCATTCGCCGGATCGGGCGGAACGAGATGTATATCAAGTATGTGCACCAGCTCGTGAACGTGAGTGTCTCAGCCCCTGATCTTCTGAATGCTTGTATTGACGAGCGGATATCGCAGATGCATCTCCAGGCGCAGAACTACGTCGAGGCTGCGCTTACCCTCAAGCTCCACGCTGACCTGCACGAATGGGACCTTAACTCGTTCGCTGAGCCGATGGAGGACCTAGGGCTGCCTCAGCAATCCCAATTCCATCGCAAGGAGACACTGCACCTACTCATCTTGGACTACCTCGGTGCGTCATCTTAATTCTTCTGATGTGCCTGTACTTCGCCGCTGACTACCCTATCAAGGCAAGGGGAAAGCATGGGAGAGCGCGATCGAGATGTGCAAGGAGCTTGCGTTCCAGCACCAGGAGGTGACGTTCAACTAGTACGTAAAAAGTTCGTACTCCGAGCTTATATGCTGAGATCTGACTGTGCGACTTGTAGCGGACGTTTGGCGGAGATCATGCGTCACCAGGCCAGTCTCCTGGAGCTCATCGTCACTGAGCAGAGGTACTACCCTGATTATTTCCGCGTTGCGTTCTTTGGCAACTTCCCAACGGCGATCCGCAACAAGCAGTTCATCGTAAGTTTTAGTTCTCTCATAAAGGGGCTTTAGCTAACAGCGCACAGTACCGCGGCTTCGACTGGGAGAAGTTCGGCGCGTTCTGCGAGCGCATGCTTGGGAAGCATCCTGGGGCACGGCTACTACGTTCTGCAAGCGATCCACCAGTTGACATTCGCTTTGGTGGAGATCAATACATCCAGTGCAGTCCCGTCGTGCCAGAGCCCGATCAGACCTTGGCCATATTCACCAATCCGGATGTGCCCATCGCCGTGCGCACGTACTATGAGCACAGGTAAGCTTCGCCTGCGATGGTCACAGTCACACAGTGCTGACAATCTGAGCAGCGCGATCCGCCTGTTCAGCTCGTCGCGTCAAGTTACTAGGCTCGATCGTGAGGGCAATGAGGAGACGTGGGTCGAGAAGACGTACTTTACGACCGAAGAGATCTTCCCGACCGTACTACGTCGCTCAGAGATCATCACGGCGGAGATGATCGAGATCTCGCCAGTCGAAACGGCGCTGCACGACGTCGAGGCACGGAACAAGGAGCTCGGGGCACTCAACACGCGTTACGCTGCTCTCGCGCGTACGGGGCAAATCGTGAGCACGAATCCGCTGAGCATGACGCTCAATAGCGTTGTCGACGCACCTGCGAGCGGCGGCATCATCTCGTATCGCGAGGTCTTCCTCTCGCCCGACTACCTCGAGCACTACCCCGAGCGCGTAGAGCACGTTGAGAAGCTGCGCGACGCCATTGACACCCAAGTACGGATCATCGACAACTGTTTGCGCTTGCATGGCCAGCTGTGCCCTCCCGAGATGCTCGCGTTCCACGATACGCTCGAGAAGTTCTTCCGCAAGAACTTCAGCGAGGAGATCCACAGGCTCACGTTCGACGGGCCTGCGGAGCAGCACCCGGCCGTCGCGGGCACTCGCTCTCGCAAGCCATCCGAAGCTTCACCTTATGCGGCCGCAAACGCTCGTATGCAGAGCGATGCGATCAGTATCGCTCCCAGCGTCGCGACGACCCACCGTGGAGGCGGCGGGGCACCTGCCTTCCCTGTCCCGCCCCTGCCGTCGCGTGCTAGCGTGATCAGCAGCCCGAGCAGTCTGGGCACTATCGACGCCGGGACGTACGGCACGGCTATGAGTAGCATAAGCTATGGCGTTGGGACGGGCTCCGGCTCTGGGTCACTGGCAGCTGGCAGCAAGCAGACACCGCTACAGCGCGGGCTTGCGCGGCTTACACGGCACGGAATTAACAGCGTCGTGGGCAGTGTGACGAACGACGGGAGCGATGGCATGAGCGTCGCCGAGAGCCCGAGCGATAGCTTTGTTAACGTCAGCCAGAGCACCGGCAACATCGCGAGCCAAGGCGCGATTGGTAGCAGTGCAAGCATCGTCGGGAGTATCAGCGGGTCGATCAAAGGGCGTTTCTCGAGGCTGGGCGCTCTGAGCTTTGGGCGCGGGGGAGCTTGAGCTGTGCTACTGATATTGTTATTTCTTGGTTTCTCTTTACTTCGTCTTCGATCGTCTGCTTCTTTGCGCCTGCTGGTACTGCCTTGCTGTGTTTCTCCATACCATACTCCCCATACCCTCTCATCTCATCTCACCCCGATCTTACTCTGTGCAGTCAATATATCCTATCCCTATCTCCTGCTTTGTTCTATTGAGCTTCTGAATCCGTTATCCGTAGTTAGCACCTATGTTTATTCGCCTCTCCATTTCTGCAACTCGCGTGCAATAATTAAATCGCCGATAGCGCTGGTCCCGGCGTCCATAGAACGCGGCGGGTAGAAGCTCGATCGTAATTTACACCGGTCTTCCGAGCTGGGAGGATGTGTGGCGCAAGAGTGGCACGGGGGGTAGATCCCCGGAGGAAGCGGCGATCGAGGTGAGACAAGGACAAGATCGCGCGCGGTCTAGTGATCGAGGCGAGGGGCGCATAGGGGCGCATCGACCCGAAAAAGGTAAGCGCAACGTCAGATTGCGAGATGCACGCTACGAAGTCGAGAAGGCGCGCGCTGCAATGACACTGACAGGCAGGCGAAGGGAACCTGCTACGGGATTGTTGACAGGCGGCGTTGATTGCGTTGCAGTACAAGCAAACTCTATGTCGCCGATAAGATAGCGTGAAGGACGGGAGAAGAGTAACATATGGTTCGCGCGCGGTGCGGGCGGGGAGGTACGGTGGCTATATACACTATATCCGCTGTATACTACAGAAATTTCGGCGAGGTACAAAGTCCCAAAGTCCGTGAATGAATGCAGCGAGAGCGGAGGATGATTTCGTGATTGTATGATGATGGTGACATGAACAACAGGGCGAAGCGAGGCGGGGAGAGTCGAGAACTAGGAATGCACCAGAGAATCGTAATGTACATCGCGAGAAACAGACGCGAGGAGAGACCAACGAAGACAGAGAGGGAAGACGAATGACGGAGAAGCGTAGGGGTTACATGCACATGCGTACGAAAGCGTAAGGGTCGTAGAAGGATACAGGCGCATCACATCGTGTATTGCGTGGGCACCGTCCTCATGGGATGGCCATACTCAATGGAGCCGAAATTGTACGCCCCGTCGATGGGTCCGTGGTACAGCGGCTGAGGCTGTGCGTAACCTCCATTGAGTGAGCCTGTTGGCGTAGGGCGAAAGGCATAGTCGTGCTCGCTGTCCGAGCCGGAGCCGTTGTCGAGATGCGATGGCGTTGCGTGATACGACGGTGTATATTGGGGCCCGCCGCCGAGCATGCTGGGTGCGGCAGAGTACAGCGAAGCGTTCAGGTCATGGTAAGGCGGAGGCATGCCGAGTCCGAGCGAACCATTGTCAGATATGGTCGTCATTACTGGCGACTCGGAACCGTCGTGCTGGTCGACGATAGACTGAGGATCGGCCAGTCAGACGAATGAGCGCCCTAAGGGAGCACGCGCGCACGTACATATTTGGACATGATCTTGTCGATAGCGGGCGACAGCGTCTCCCAGGTGAAGACCTTGACGTCCTTCTCAATGTTGCGCGGCTTGGGCGTCGGGAACTCCATGATCTGGGTGAAGAACGCCTCGAGATTGGCCCTGTTCTTAGAGATGGTAGTCGGGTGGAAGCCCTCGAGGTTGCGCCTGATCCGGTTCTTCTCTTCAACCTTGAACTGGTCGTCGGCGAGGTACTGCAACAACTGAATAACGTCGACGGAGGTGAAGTATGTCGTCTCGGCGCCAGCGCGATAGATGCATGAGATCGTCATTCCTCGATTCGGATGCTCTTCCTCGGGGTAATCGTCCTGGCGGATCGCCTTTCCAGAGATGGTTAGGCGGTTACCGGTGAGCTCGCAGTCAAACTGCACGAGGCGCCGGCCGAGCGAACGTTCCTCGTCGGTAAAGTTACGGCCGAGGTCGTCGATCGGGGTGGCGAAGTCGAGAACAACACGCTCATTCGGGTCGTCCTCACCAGGCTCGCGGCGGCGAAGGATACGGCGGGGGTGGCCAACACCGTGCACAATGGATGGAGGTCCATGGTGGCCGGAGGAACTGGACATGGTGCTCGCGATCGATCCACGGCGGGCGGCAGCGGCAGCGTTGGCGGCGTTGGTCATGCTTAGGGGTATACCGAGCGCGGGATTGGACATGGTCGAGAAGTTGGACGACACGGAGGACACGCGAGAGCGGCTCTGGCGGTGCGGGGAAGACTGCACTGCTGCGTTCGGGTCAGCGATCTGCGGTGTTGCAAGGAAAGAAGACGGGGACCAACCTTGTGAAGCTGATAGGTACTTGAAGGTGCCGAGCGTCTCCTGGTCGAGCACCTGATTGTCCTGATTCACGGCTTGTACGGTGAGAGAGACGAAGGGCGAGGGTGAGCGCATGGGCGGCATTTCGCCCTCGAGGCGCCACACGCCGTCGTATCCCTCGTCGTAGATCTCGGTGGCGACGGCAATGTTGCCGACGACGAGGCGCAAGAAGACGCGACTCTGGGTCTGGGCGACGCGTGTGCGTACATGGAGGCGGGCGCCGGCGTCGCCCTCCTGAGGAGCAAAGTCGAGAATTTGGAACATGGACATCAGAGTGCGCGGGAGACGTGGGGCGGCGCGCTCAGGCAGGGCGGGGTCTACAGCTCACTCTGAGACCCGGCCGCCATTTTAAACATTGGCCGCGAGCGAGATGCGAGATTCTGCCTCCGCCCGCGACGCGCCCGATTCAACCAGTCCCTGTTTTTGCAAATCAGGCCAAGCCCCGGCCTCCATCTTCCCCTCCCCTTTGCATCACTCCTTCCCGCCAACAAAGAAGGCCTCGTGAAAGAACCCCGACATGACCGGGCCCTCTTCCTCCTGCATTATTCACCCCATGCGCAGGTGCTCAGGGCCAGCCTGTCTATATGCGGCAGGTAACGCGCAACCGATTGGCGCGCAATCATGGCGTGGGACCTGTCCAGCCAGCGTACTGTGAATGCATTCTCGCAACTGCCATTTCGAGCGGCCGTCACAGTCTCCTCCTCGCCGCGCCCTCCCCGTCGCGTCCGTCTCTTTCGTCGCCGACCCTTCGAACGATGCCGCCGGATCCATGAGATAGCCATCTCGTGTAGGTACCGACTGATAGGAAGCTCGCCTCCCGTAATATGCCCCTCTATCATCAACAACGTCGGCCAGTCACAATGGTCAACCCGCCGGACGGAAGCAAATCCAAACCGCGGCGCTGCGGGCTGTGGAGGGCCCTTTCTTCAGCGGCCTCGGCCGCTGTCACGATAGGATTATATTCCCGCGTCAATTGTCGCCCGCCTTTTTTTCAAGCCCCGCGTTGATCTCACAATGCGCCGGGCTTTTTTCGCGTCCCTACCCGTCCTCCTCTAATTTTTCTTTGGGCTTCTTCGGGCATCCGTGTTCTGGTAGGCCATTCCGTATACAGATCCTGTGGTCCATGTACCGCGTTCTGGTAGGTGCGCTCTGGAACCTTTGCTCCGGCACGCGCAGGGCACCTCGTCAGGCGACCGGATATTTACCTCCGCCTCGTGCTCCTGAGGGAGAGTGGGAACGTATCAGCAAGGCGGCAGCGCGAGCGCGCGCGGCACGCCCAGGAAGAATTTGTAGCCCGATGAGTCGAGGAAAGAGATATCACTGCGCTTGCTCGGAAGTATAGTCTGTATAGTTAGGAACGAATGTATATCTTGCTGCCTTCGGTTGCCCGCTCAAATCGGTGTCGATATATTCGTTTACTTGAGCTTCTTCATACGTCGACGAAAGGCAGCCGACAGAACGCAGAGTTTCTTTTTGTGTGGAATTCTTGAGCATGACCTATCGCTGCATACAGGTGACATGTCGCGACTCCCAGCTCCCAGCACCGTCGCCGTTGGGCTCTCGCCATATACGCGCGATTGGAGGTAAATATCCCTCCTGCGAGAGTATACGCTCGCACGCGACGCACGACGCGGAAAATACGCCTTGATACGTGACGAGCATATCCTGTCTTACCCAAACCGTCCGTATTTTGCAGCCGGTGCAAGACAGTGGGATGTACGGAGATCCGTTCAGATCGAATAAAGGAATGTGGCCGGCATACGCAAAGGAGGGAAGTACGCAAAGACGAAAAAAAGGAAAGAATGCGGACACGATCAGCTTCGGGGATCATAACGTCGGGTAGATCGAGCGTGCTTACCGCGAGCACTCCCGGCGGTACGGTCGGGGCGGACTGCACCATGGATAAAATATGTTGAGACATTTTCTGGAAGACGAGGAATGCCGATTGCGAGTGCGGCGGGAGCTGGTCGGGGATGTAAGACACCGTGCAGGACGGAGCAAAGCGTAAACGCACCCGTTCTCGAGCACCGAATATGGCGACATGCGCGACTGTGAGTGTGCGGTCACGGAGAGGTTTTGAGCTTCCGTCTTCCGAAGAGGGGATGTCGAGGGTGATGTAGGCCGTAAGTACGTCTGGAAGGCGCACGCGCAGCAGAATTGGCGGGCTGGTAGCGGGTGGTGTGCGGCCGCTGGGCATGCACAGGCGCATTTGTGCGGTGCGGCCGTGTTTCGCATTGAAGTCGCGCACGAGCTGTGGTACACTTGTTATAGTCGTAGGGGGCGGGGTCGGCGTCGGTGTAGGGAATATACTTGGTGCGCGCGGTGCGACGTACGGCTGCGGCGTTTCTGGAGTAATGGACCGCCTGCAACCACAACTCAATATACAGTTCATATACTCGTAGAAAGAAAGTGGCGCGTACTTGCGCTTGCGCGCCTCTCGCCTCAGGCCACCACGAATTCCGCTCCTGTCCGCTTTCTCGCTCGCAGCGGCAGCCGCTAGCGCACCCTGCGCGTCTACGCTCAACAATGCATCGCGCAATCCCTGCAGCTCGCCGAGCGCGTTCCGCGTCTTGTCGCTCAAAGTACGAGTGATATCATCCATGGCAAGCGAAGCCGGTGCAGATCGTACTGCGCGCAGGCGAGTTGCAAGAGCCTGTAGCTGCTCGATCTCTGCTTCAAGCTTCGATGTGGTGCTCGGTGTTGCCGCCTTCTCCTGCTCCTTCTCTGGCGTCTTTGTTCCCGTCGCGTTCATATTCGTATTGCCATTCGTGGCATTATCAGTCGTTATCGTAGGTGGTGCAGGTGCGGGAGCGGAAGCGTTCACAGAGATAGACATTGTTGTAGCTTAAGAGCAAGATGAGAGTGAGACAGACGCGTCGCGCGTTGGCGCGTCGGCGGGCAAGCGCGCCCCTTACCATAACGGGCAACCCCGTACCGACACCGCCGCGCCGGCCGCGTCGTTCTCCGCTCCCAACTCCGTTCGGCGCCTATCACCTATCAAGCCTAGTATCGCACGCTTCTTTGTTCTTTTTCTCTTCACGACTCGAGCGTGCTAATCAAGCTCGTACAAACCTCTGATTCGTTTCTGAATGGATGTATAGCCGAATCTAGAGCCTTGATATGCATGTGGCCCTGTCGTCAGCATCTTCGTCTTCCATGCAGGCTTGTGGCGCAGAAGCGACAGACGACTCCGACCCGACGATGCCCCTGCCCGAAGCTCTCCCAACCATCCAACTCCGCTGCGCTCTCTTTCGTGCCCTCGCCGAGGTCTCTCATAAGCGCCTCGGGCATCCCTGGACCCGCTTGAAGGGACCATCAACGGCCCAACGAATTTCAACTCAGCCCCGGCCGGCGCGCCACAGCTGGTCTACAGGTCTTCTTGATGGTCCACTGCTCTTCTTGCGCCAATCAGGGGTCCTGGAGGTGTAGCTAGGGCTGGAGGTGGCCCAAGTGGGCCGCTCTAGATGTGCACAAGTAATAGTCGGCGGGCTTGCAAGTCCGAGCGGAGTGCAAACTTTGTGCGTAGCTATGTGCGTTGTAGCCCGAGTGTATCGTGATATTTCGGAAAGAGTTCCTTACATCTCGGCCACAGTTTGTTTTTGACGAGCCTCCGGATGTCCGTGATACGGATATCGATGAAGTAGCGTGATGGTCGTATGATGCATATATGCGCATACTAGGGAGCAGCTGCCAACTCAAACGGTAAATCTTCATCTGAATATCAGCCGAAGGCAGTCTGGCAGGTCCGCGGATGCATCCTGCATCCGTCACCTCTGAAAATAACCTAACCCTGATTAGCGTACAATGGGCGGAAGAGCAAGTCCGGGCGATTGTTCGCTGTCAACGGTAATATTGCTTCGGTAGACGGATGATACCAAGGAGTATTGTAGCGGATAGTCTCTTGATCATTGGTAACTGATCAATAATATATTTGCTTACAGTTTGAGAAAGTCACAACTCGTAGTGCCAACGAAGAAGCATGTGCCCCGATTATGTGCATTCTAATGTAGTGGTATACGTATGTGCAACGAAAAGGTGTAAAGAGTATGTACCGCGAACGAAAACTCGTAAGGTCTCACTATATGCGCAAAAAGGTATCGTACAGCGCTCGCGCGCATGGGGGGTATATGTATTCTGTATCGACAAGACTCCATCCGTTATCCAACATCTCCATTTTATATCCACGATCCCGACCAGCGCCCTCAACTCACGCCGGAACAGCGAGCCCCAAAGCCTCGCTTGGCCCCGTAGCCCGCCTCCTCAAAAAGTCGACGTATCTGACCAAGAAGGAGACCTGTTCAGCCGTCTCCACAGCCTTCAAACTTCTCCTCCTCCTAACAACCCCAATAGCCTGTTCAACGACCCTCATCGTCGTCATATCCATCCTGACCCTCTTCATCCGCCCAGGAGAAGCAGCGAGTGTATGAGACGGGGAAGTAGGGACAATGGGCGGGAGAGGACCGCAGAGCCCGAGACGGATAGCCCAGCAGCATGCGATGAGACCCGCGCGTCCGACGCCGCCGCGGCAGTGGACGAGTACAGCTGCACCCCGTAACGTCCATCCATCCAGCACACGCGCAAGATTTTCGTCGAAATCTGCGAGCGCTTTCTCCTCCCCTTCCGCATCATGCCCTACTGCGACGGGTGCAAGACCCTCCGGTACAGGGATCCTCAAGACGCTTATACCGAGCTTGCCGGCTTCGGAAACGTACTCTTCCCATGGTGCACCGAGGAATGAGAGTTCGGCGTCGTCGAGACAGTTAATTATCAATGTTGCGCCGAGGGCACGGGCACGGGCGAGGTCGGCGGGCAAAGAACGCGAGACGGGTGCACGACCGCGAGTGGGGCCTGTGAGGCGAACTGGATATTTCGTGAGTTGGGTAATCATGGAGCATAGTTTCGGTATGCAAATGCTTACCTTTCTTGCCTGGGCAGGAGGACAGTAGCAGGTTGCCGAGCATGGGCGGAGCAGCGGGCACAGGGGGCGGAGCTGGAGTCGGAGGTGGGAGACGCAGTGCAGGCTTGGGCCGGCGGATAGGGTTCGCGCGAGAGTACATCGCTACGTCCCACTGCGCCTTGCTAGAAACGTGTCGTTAGCTCGTGAAGTTGAATATTGTAAAATGATAGTGGACGTACAGAGATATTGATTGCACGTTGAACACCGGAGCACTGAGCGTACGATCGTGCCCATGTACACGGCCACCACGTGCACCGAGGACAGCAGCGAGAAGATCGACATCAGGCAGCGCAAGCGGCGGGAGCAACGGGGCGGGCAGCTCTGCCACTGTGCTGACACTCATGTCTGCGCTCATGTCCATATCCATGGCCGTACGCTGAACTTGCTCTTCGGTCTCTTCTGGCACGGTAGATGTGAAGAGCAGCGAAGAAGAGGCCGGGAGAGCAGGTGCGACTGTGGATGGGGACTTGCGGAGAGAAGTCGAAAGTGCGCTGCTTAACGCCGTGCGGAGGGGTGCACTGGTCCAGAGCTGCAACGCAGGGCGAGGTGCACACCCCGCCGTCGGGCTAGCAGGTTCGGGCTCAGGCTGTACTTGCATCTCCATTTGCACCTGCGGCTGCACATGGGAGAACGAAGACTGTTGGGTCGTGGCCGCAAAGTGAACCGAATGCGGTGATGGCGGTGGTGCAGAAAGCCGATCAAGGGCGAAAGCTGGATGCACGGCAAAGATAGTAGGCGCGTGAGCGGGGGCAGGCGAGAGGTGAAGAGAGAGCGTGACGATGAGCTCTGGTGGGATGAGCGGCGACACGTTGAGCGGATGAGTTGCGCTAGTTTTGAGGTCCGCAGGGACTTGGAGCTCTTGCAACTGTACTTGTGGAAGTTGCTGGGGAGGTGCAGACCCGAGAGGCTCGGACATGGCGCTCAAGACATCGTCGGCAAGATTGGGCGATGCTCGGGTCATGCGGACCGGTGCCGGTGCATAGGAGGACGGTGGAGGCGTTGGCGGTGGGGAGGGTAGTAAGGGCGTTGGCGCAGCGAGATGCCAGGGCGTGTAGACGTAGGCGGCCTGGCGGGCTACGAGTTCAGCGTAGGCTGCGGGCTGCTGTACTGATAGCGGAACGTATGCCATCGGAGAGCCTGTGGAGGTGGTATGTCAGTTTCCATTGTTTGACTGCTTGCGGAAGGCGCGTTCTGGAAGAAGCAGGCTGGATTGGGAAGAAGCTCGGACGCCGGGCGCTTTAACTGTAGCGAAGCGCCCATACAGTAACCAACGCGGTAGAGTTATGGACACTTGATTTGTACACGGACACTGCCTTAGGCAGGTCCTCCGACGTGAATCAGACAGGACGTTGAACGACAACGATTGTGGTGTTGCGAGCATATTTAGAGGATGGCGAGCTTGGTGTGAGAGCCAACACCGGCTCTGGGACCGCCGCAGAAGGAAGTCTGCCTGCGTCAGATGGGGATGTCCGAAGGAGGAAGTGGGAGTGATGCTTCTGGAAGTAGACTTGCCTCTGGGGCCGAATTTAGCCTGGGCGTATTGGCTGGCATGGTGCTGAGACGCGTACTGCGCCAGCTGTGTTCGGGTCAGCATTTGATTTAGAGTAGAGAGGTGAGAATAAGAACCTGGGCGGGGAGAGGGTGCATGATGTTTGGGAAAGAGAGCGGAGGTCGTCGCGACGCGTCTGTGTGATTCTTGCGACCAGCTCTCTTCTCCTGCCTCGGTTACAGACCTGGCGTCCACTCCCTTTTGACATGGCCCTGCGCTTTAACAGCTCGGATGTCCCGCTCGCGACGCACTCTGCTCCACAGCCAGGGCGGGGCGCGACGGTGCGCCGTGCAAAGACGTTGACCAAGCCGGAGCGCGGCCAGGCGCCGCCCCCGCTCATCAATCCGTCCAACAACCTGCTGCTGCCCGTGCCCTCCGCCGCACAGGAGCCGAACAAGGCCACGTACTCAAACTCGCCCTGGCGAATATTCTCAAAGGTCATCACCTTCTGGGCACCCTCCTCTGTCCTCCGCAGCATGGCCGGGCTCAAGGACGCGAACATGGTCCAGGCCTGGCGGGAGAAGATGGCGCTGTGTTTTATTATACTGTGCATGTGCGCCATTATCGGATTCGCGACGGTGGGGCTGCAGCAGGTGTTCTGCCCGGCGACGACCTCTCAGACGACGTCGTCCCTCATTTCTCTCGGCTCCACACAGAGCCAGGCCACGCTCGCCGTCCGCGGTGTACTCTACAATATTTCCGCATCGAAGCCCACGGATACAGTCAACTTCTACACGCTCGCAGCCGCCATGCCCGGCCAGGACATCACCCCGTACTTCACCCGCGCTGCCTCGGACTTTCCCGCCTGCAACGGTATGACCTTCGCAGCTGCGACAGACAACCCGTGCACCGGCACCACCTGCCCTCTCCCGTCCATCAACGCAGCGAGCACCTACACCACTTTGGGTTTACAGAACATATCCGCGCCCGTCGGATACGGCTGGGAGGATATTCAGAACGTGACGAACTACATGGTCCTCGACGGATCCGTGCTCAATATGCAACCCTACATCACCCTCCACGCCAAGAACGTCTCGAACGATAACATCGACCAAGCCATCCGCACCGTCCTCGCAATGGACCCCGTGGGCGGCCGCGACGCCACCCGCATGTTCGTCAACAGCGAAGAGCTCAAAGCAGCCATGCCGTGCCTACAACAACGCTACATCGCCGGCCACATCGACAAGATCACCGCTGGCTGCTTTGTGAGCAATCTCGTGCTCTACGCCGGTCTGATCGTCATCCTCGGTCTCGTCCTCCTCCGCTTCGTCATGGCCTGCATATTCTCCTGGTTCCTCTCCCATCGTCTCGCCGGCGATCCGAACAAAGCAGCGCTCAACCGCGCGGCGATATCGCCGGCGGTGATGCCGGGCGGCGCGAATGTCAGCATTGACAACAAGACGGGTACCGCGCCATGGACCCAGCCGGGCAAACTGCAAAAGAAGAACAAGGGCGGTGCTGGCGCGTTGACGCCGAGTGCG
Organism: Peniophora sp. CONT; assembly: GCA_001632445.1. NCBI lineage: Eukaryota > Fungi > Basidiomycota > Agaricomycetes > Russulales > Peniophoraceae > Peniophora > Peniophora sp. CONT. The sequence continues at coordinate 10,943 of KV424758.1, read as the reverse complement.
AGCAGTTCGACGCTGAACGAGGGTGCGGCGCCGATTTTGAGTTTAGCACAGATCGGCGCAGAGCTGTTTGCTGTGTGTTTGGTGACGTGTTATTCCGAGGGCGAGGATTCGTTGAGGACGACGCTGGACAGTATCTCGCGTACGGACTACAGCGACGCGCGCAAGCTCTTGTTCATCGTTGCGGATGGAATGATCACCGGTGCAGGCGAGAAGAGGTCGACACCCGATCTTTGCGTCAGTCTACTCGAGGCCGATCCGAGGTTTGGCAATCCCGTGCCGATGAGCTATATCGCGGTCGGAAGCGGAGCGAAGGCAGAGAACCGGGCGATGGTGTACGCGGGGCATTACAGTGCGTTTCCCTTTCCCTCTTCACTTTCCCTGTGCTATTCTATATATCAACCGCGGCCATGTACTGTACAGCGCCGAAAAGCGTGCTTCCGATCACCGCATTTCATGCCTTCCATTTACTGCGTCCGTGTGGCGATACCGGGCTGACTTCTCCGCTTTGCTTTTACAGCTGTGGCGGGGCGCCGCACGCCCACGATCGTTGTGGTCAAGTGTGGAACGGAACGCGAGGCTGCTACTGAGAAGAAGCCGGGTAATCGTGGTAAACGCGACTCGCAGCTTATCCTCATGAACTTCTTCTCGTGCGTACCATTTACCCGCTTTCTTTACTGTATATGGATGCTGATGCTCTGGTTGTGGATAGGCGTGTCACGTATAACGACCGGATGTCACCTCTCGATTTCGACCTGTTCAGGAAGATCAATGTGCTTATGGGCGTCACGCCGGATTTCTTCGAAGTCTGCCTCATGGTACGTTGCTTTAAACCAGATCTGTATATGTTATTGCGCCAAGCCGCGGAAGGCGGCGAAGTGATCTCCGCGGGATGGAAGATGATTATGTCCGGAGGCGGGACCGCCGGCTTCCAAGCATGGGCAGAGATCTCCGCCTCCTCCACCCAGAGATCCACCCGACTTCACTAGCGTGGAGAAGTTGCCGGGTGGTTGCATGTGTGTATGATCATGGGCGCTGATAGTATTACAGGTCGACGCGGACACGAAGGTCTTCCCTGCAAGTCTGAAGGCGCTCGTCAACTGCATGTTCCATGACCCGCTTATCATGGGCTGTTGCGGCGAGACTAGGATAGCGAATAAACGGCAAAGCTGGGTGACTGCCATTCAGGTACAATTTCTCACTTCTCGTGGATGTTGAGTGGATGTTGACGACTTTGCTGCAGGTCTTCGAGTACTTCATCTCGCATCATATGGCGAAGGCTTTCGAGAGCGTCTTCGGCGGTGTGACCTGTCTACCGGGCTGTTTCTCCATGTTCAGGCTCAAGGCGCGCAAGAGCACGGGCGACGACTGGGTTCCGCTCATCATCAAACCCGAGATCGTCAAGGAGTATTCCCAGTCCGAGGTCGTCACGCTACACGAAAAGAACCTGCTTCTCCTCGGAGAGGATCGATTCCTGACGACACTCATGCTCCGCACTTTCCCGAACCGGAAGATGATGTTCCTTCCTCAAGCACGCTGCCGCACCGTCGTGCCCGATACATTCTCCATCCTGCTCTCACAAAGGCGACGATGGATCAACTCGACGGTGCACAACCTCATGGAGCTCGTTCTAGTGCGCGACCTGTGCGGCACGTTCTGCTTCAGCATGCAATTCGTAGTCTTCATGGACTTACTCGGCACCATCGTCTTGCCCATCGCCATTGTGCTCACTTACATCCTCGTCATCAAGTCGGCGCTGAATCCGCCGCATAGCTTCAGCGAAGCTATCCCGCTTATACTGCTCGTGGCGGTGTTGGGGTTGCCGAGTTTGTTGATCATGTTGACGACGAGGAAGATGGTGTATGTGGCTTGGATGTTTGTGTATCTTCTGGCGCTGCCGGTGTGGAACTTGGTTCTGCCGGTTTATGCGTTTTGGCATTTCGACGACTTTTCGTGGGGAGAGACAAGGTGAGTTTCTTAACTCCTCTCGTTGACATGTAGATCGCTGACTATTCATGCAGAAAAGTCGAGGGTGAGGCTAAGGATACCGGACATGGAGAAGGCAAAGGCGCGAGTGCCGCTGCGTCTGTACCATTACGGAGATGGGAAGACTGGGAACGTTCGCGCCTGCGCAAGCAAAAGCGCGAAGAGCGTCGTCGGCGCGAGTTCGCGAGACAGCATGGAGCGTTCACGACTGGCAACGGCGATCATCTCGCGCCCAATGGGTACACGGAGAGCACGTACGAAGGTTCTGACCGTGCGAGTGTCGCGAGCTCTGACGATCAATGGGGCGATAATGTCGGTAACTACGACGAGCGCGGTTCACAGTTCCCTCCTCCACCACCCGGATTGCACGCGTTAGCGAACGGGAACAACCCGTATGGCGCGGGCAAGACTATAGATGCCAACGACCTCGAGGCGATGTTGGATGCGGGATGGGACGATCAGCCTAGTCCGGGCGCTAGCACTGATGCGTTACATGCTGCACCGAGCCATAACGTGCCGCCTACGCCTGATACCGCTACTACGCCCAGGGGAAGGGGAGGACCAGGTGGGATGACGAGTGCGCTTGAGGAGCCGGGGTGGAGGGGACATGCGAAGAAGAGGAGTGGTGGTGGGACGAGGGATTATGGGCCGCTTGGACCGTTGGACCCGGGGAGCAAGTTCTAGTGTTTGGCTTGCTCTTCCTTGCTTGGATGCTTGACTTCTTCCGCCCGCCCATGGACGAAATCCCCGTATGTTACCGACTCCCTATAATGGTCCCGCCGGCCAATGTCTACACCTCACGCTCACACGCAAACGTACATAACAACCCCCATACCCCCCGCAACTAGACTTTCTACCTCGTGCGCAGACGACCACTTTTCTTGGATCTGAATGTGGATGATCTTTGTGCATAGCTAACCTCCAACTGGCACCCTTACATACCTCACTATACGCTTACATCCCTGTCGGCTCTAACCTTACACTGTCGGTTCTGTTCACATTCTCTCTTGTTGTCTCTGTTCTTTGTCTTCCTTACTCTTTTCTTACTTTTGATCCAATACTTACACTCCCTTGCCGCGCTCACCCTCCTGTTTGCGCCGGATCCCTTGTCAGTGTTAACCACCACCACCACCCCTTCGCTCGTCGCTCGCTCATTCGCACCTCTTTTACTTGGCGGAGCCGCGCTTCGTTGTTTGTCAGTTCTGCTTCTTTTTCGTTGGCTTGCGCGGGGTGTTTGAAATGGAATAGAATATAGGATTCAGGATCATGAGGGAGTGCGTGATGCAAGTATTAGTATCAGTATGAGAGGGAAGACCCTTATACGGACCACTGCTCGTGATTTAAGTGCGCACGGTGACGGGCATCGCGGTTGTTGCGCGGTTGCTTCCTACCACCATGTCGCGGCGACGGCAAACTCCTACACTGACACTATCATCTCCGTTTATTTTCATACACTGCCTAATATCGACGTCTAGCCATTCGATTCTCTTCCATGATGCTTGATTATCCGCCTCTGCAATGGTCTTGATGCGACGACATAAAAGGGACCTCTACCAATATATCAAAAATTGTATGCTTCCGTGCCACAAGCAAGGCTCAAAGTGCTGTTTGCGCAGGTCAAAGAGCGCGACGGAGTGGCGCTGAAGGCCATTGCACGGTCCTTGCCCTGCCTTCTCAATTATGACCCGCAGGTGGTATCAAAGACATTGTATATTGTCAAATCACGAGCCTCTAGGTCTTCTTTTGTGCGAATGGTGTGGTCAAGGGAATGTGCTTGGGCGTCGCTAGGACGTGGTCTCACCTTTTATGTCGACAAGTCCTCATAAAGAGCTCTGCGTATTCCGGGTTTCGTTCAACATCCTCTATCCCTACACTGCTCAAGATGGGGACCAACAAAGTATACAAGGCAAACCAGCCACGCTTGCGATGCAACTGTACGTCCAGCCGGTATTTGACGCATCCCGATGACTGAGTCGTTCGTGTTACAGTGCCGGATTCACGCCAGAAGCCCTCGGATTCTGAGCCAGCTGCAAGTCACCCATGGACGTCATTCACGTTTACGCACCAGACTCAACCAGTACTCCTACCGCTATTCGATTATGGTCTTGTTCCTGGTTATGCGGGCGCCGTGGAGACGACAAGTACTTCGAGCAATCAGCAGGACGTGAGCGTAGCCATTAGGCTTGCGAATGAGTCCGTACGCATCCTGCAGACCTTGCACTTCTACTTCGATAAAGAGCATCTCGGAGAGGACGATCGCCTCCATATTCACTTCTTTGCCAACGTGGATCCGGACAGCGGTCTCTTACGTTGTAGCGGCAAGGTCCTCATGCCAGAGGAGTGGAATCGCAGACACGAACCTACAGCATATCTGCTCAAGGAAGGCGTAATCGTGTCGTGCAAGCTCGGCCGACGAAACGGGATAGCCTTTCTCTTCAAGGCCGACTGGCGTCTACTTATGGAGTACATCTGCGGCCGAGACTGGACCCCCATGGAAGCGCGCGCTTTCCAAAACGTTGTGGGCGATGGACCCGAGTCCTCCTCATTCGTCGAATGGTCCACCTTTCCGGAAGCGCTCGACAACGTCTTGAAAAACTACTATGTGCGTCTCTTGCCTCCCCATTTCACCACTGCTGTGGCTAATTTCAGAAACAGTTGCGAAGGCTTAATGGCCAAGCGTCTGTGACGCTGCGGAGACGTGCAATTACCTTCAGCTCTTCTGCCAGTGGTAGCTCGGGTAGCAAGTTGGAAAAATCTGGCGCACAGTTCAGATAATGCCCGGGTCCCCTTCCACAACTACCTTGTTTTGCCGACTTCCTCGCTGTGAATCATTCTGTGTGAAGCTGGTATTCACAGAGTCGTTGTTAATGTTATCACTTATCACAAATGTATGCGCCGATAGCTTGAGCGCTGTGTGAGGTTACAAGCCGCATGAGTTCTTATAGACCGCGCAGGACTTCAAAAATGAATCGAAAGGCTTTCAAGGGAAGAAAGTGACTCTTGTAGCCGACACCGCTACGACTGAGCAGGTGAAGAGCGCCGTGTGAGTAGTACTGGATGCAGAGGTCCGGGCGTGGGTAAAGAAATCCAGGCCCGATGATCCGAATCTCCAGACTGTTCTCTCTTCGACCCAACCACCACTCGCACCGTCCTCACGCTCAACACGGTGCAGACTGGCACATGGTGGGCGTTCAGCAAGCCATACTCCTCGGAATTATCTCGTGGCTCTCTGAATTACCAACAATCCTCATCCAAAAAGACCTGTATCCGGCGTGTGCGTTGAAGTCGTGACGTATCTATGTTGAGGACCAAGAAAGCTTTGGTGAACAGGCTCTACGTGAACGATCAGACTTCTGTTCTCTCATGATCAGTAAGAGGCGTATTAGTTCGAATGATCGCCATCTGAGGCCACCAATGCGCACCGAGCTCGGAAAACCCTCTCTCGCCTGAGAGGGCGAACTTGCCAGCAAGACGTTCCGTCAGCTGTTGGGTGACAGACATCAGAAAGTACTTACGAGGAGCTTCAGCGTACTCGTTCCCGCGCACCGATTCTTCACCTCCATCGCGAAGTTACGGCGTACGCAGTCCAGGGCTTCGACGGCGTCCAGAGTCCACCCTAGTCCACCAGTACCTGGCCTGAGAATACGCATCCGAGCCATGTCATCTGCCGTGTGGTCACGCAGGTCGCGTTGATCAGCATCTCTGTCAAGATAATCGGCTGCTGTACTCGGATAAAGTAATCAAATGCCTCGTGCCGGAGAGGGCTGGTTTTCACTGTGAGCACGTCCCCTCATTGACGGTTGCTTTCACCAACGACAAGCGTTGCAGATTTGCGAAGTGCATCTTATAACAGTTTCTTGAGGATGCGAGGTATGACATGGGATCGCGTACCTGCTATTGACATCTTTGTATCACACCTACGGGTCCATAGTGGGTCGAATCGCAATGGATGCCTGCGCAGCCATGCTACACCGACTGCTTTGGGTAAGTAGCTTCGACTGGACCACGCGCGTTCTGGGCTGCTTGGGCTGCCCTTTTCGGCCTGAGTACCATGCGCTCACAGTATCATAGCAACTCTACAAGCGTGGCCGTGGCCACATGCTGCTCGTCGGATTCCCTCGGACTTCCCCGTCGACGTGGGCTGGTTCACGCTGGTAGGCCCATCCTGGGCCCATCGCTGATCCCAACACATCCCCGGCCTCCAAACCAGTCTTAGGCACGTACACCAAACATTATGCACGTTTCCTGGTCAGCTAAGCGTACACATAGCTAATGATGTGAGTGCTTCCCATAACTGCCGATCGAGGAAAGGCATCGTGATCTTTGGCGCTCAGGCGATTTTCTGTATTATGCATGCGCATGCACTGCACTCGGGTGACATTTCGACCAATTGACCCAGTCGGTGCACTGATTCTAAATATTTGGCCCGACGAGTGAAGATATGAAGAGTCGGTGGATGTAAAGCTCGAGCGATATAACGTAGTCTAACTGTGCTAAAAGGTTCTCACGGCATGACAGGTGTGCGACTGAATAGGCGGACAACATCGGTGTGGAGGAGCACGCGGTGGATGCTCGGACAGCCATATCCCTCGGAATGCTCCCTATCATATGCCTTATGGGTCTTCTAAGGGCCGTATACGAGGTTCATCTTTGCACAGCATCTGCCGCTGCGTACGCCAGCTTGGATGCGGATTCAGCGTGCCGAGTACCCGAGAGAGAAGCGTCGATGCACAGGTCTTACAATCATGATCAGTCCTGCCGTATGATCGTGCAGGTCGCGCGGATAGGTATCTCGGACATAATGCACGATGCGAACAACCGTCTGCTAGATGTTGCAGTGAATTGCGAACTCGTCGAAGTCCCTCGAGCATCACGGTATACCGGACCAAATGACCATTCACCGTGAGCATATTTCTTTGTCCGCTGTTGTTTTCGCTATCTAAGACTCAACAATGCAGATCTGGGAAATCAGTATACCTCGAACGTGTACAGGTCCAATCTTGTAGTCACTCTCGATCACTTGAGAACGCATGGTACGGGATATCCTCGCCGTCGCGACATCTTCGTCCACTTCTTCAGTGCCATCATTTAAGCTGCGCAATTGGCGCGTAAGTAGTCATGCTACTTACATCGCTTGCTTCGGCCAGCCTCGCCTGCATCATGCGGACTCTCGGCCGTTTGTAGATGCCCTTCGCGTCCTGAAAGCCATGCGCATACATCAATACAAAACGGCGACCATTACAGTGCGACCGCGTGCAGCTCGGGTTTGTTCAGAGCCCAATACAGTTTGAATCACGCCGGTTGGACCAGATGCTGATCCTCACACATTCTCAGGCCCGATGAGGACCACAAGTCTGCCAGTCGAGCATGCGTACGTTCGTCAACTGTGCTCGGCTAGCAATCAAGGCAAGCAGTGCATGCGGTATAAATACTGACTATGTCGCGTCGCAGAAGCTTCACCTCCTCCAGGTCTCATCTCCCCGTACTACTCCTTGCAACTCCCTGCTATTAACATGAAGTCGACGTTCGTCTCTGTTGCCACTGCGGCCGCACTCGCCTCTGGTGCACAAGCTCGTCTCTTCACGGTCTACAACCAGTGCCCATTCACAATTTGGCCGGCCTGGTATGCTAACCCGGCATTCAACTCTGCTACACCAACGATCGCCTCCGGGTAAGCCGTCTTCCGATTCATGATTGACAGTGGGAACTCATGCTGGGCCCTCTCCAAAGCTGGGAACAGGCGGCTTTCGAGACTGTCTCGTTCGGTGTTCCTGACAACTGGAGCTCCGCTCGTATCTGGGGTCGCCGTAACTGTGACTTCAGCAGCAACCCTGGCCCGAACTCGTGTGCGTACTCAGAATAACTCTTTCCTGGATTCACAACCTAACCCTTCTTTCATGCAGGCCTTGACGGTGGCTGCAACGGCGGCCTTGTCTGTGACTTGAACACCGGCACCGGTGTCCCGCCCGCGTCACTCGCCGAGTTCCAGCTGTCGACCAACCCCAGCGTACCAGACAACTATGACGTTTCGCTGGTCGACGGCTACAACCTCCCTATCCGCGTTGACAACAACTACGGCTGCCGCGTCAGCTCCTGCGCGGTAGACCTCGGACCCAACTGCCCGGCTGCGCTCAAGGGTCCGTTCGATAGCTCTGGCTTCCCCGTCGGCTGCAAGTCGGCGTGCGACGCTCTCGGCGGTTCTAACAACTGCTGCACTCCCCCTCAGGACAGTGAGTGCTTCTCTCTCTCTCATGCTCGTTTCCCATGTCATGTTCTAACGTCCCGGTCAGCTGCCGCGACTTGCCCGCCGTCAGGTGTCGACTACTACTCGTACTTCAAGGATGCTTGCCCCGACGCGTACGCGTACGCCTACGACGAGAGCTCCGGCTCGGCGCTCTTCACCTGCGCCCTCCAGAACGGTGTCGGTCCCGACTACACCGTCACTTTCTGCCCTTGATTGATGCATCGCTGTGTGACTGTGGGTCTATGAAAAGCTGGGCATGGCTTAAGTACACAAACTATTTTTGGGTCTCAGTTGGTCTTCTATGCGCGTGTACCTCTTTGGATCAGTTGGTTCTGTTTGCTGCACTAATAAATGTGTCGGTTCGAACTTGAAAGTGAGAGGCGCTACGCCTTCCTGACATCTTAAAGTGTGATCTGAGTCCCCGTACAACATTGGGTATACCATATACAACACCATCTTCAACTAAGATCGAACCTCACAACCTGTTCGCCTCCTCCCCTCTCAATCTTGATCAGCCGTTTTGCGACGCAGCCATACAGCACCCTCGTCGCAAGAGCCCCGGCGCCGACCGCCGAAGCCCTCGGCCCAGCTCCCACTGGCACACCCAGCGCCTTCTTGACCTCATTGAGGGGCAGTGAGAACGACGGCGGCGCAGAGAGAAGCGCGAGCAGCATTTGCGCGGTCAGCACCTGCTGAGGTGTGACCTCTGTAGGTCCTTGTTGTGATGTGGATGTCAAAGAAGATGAGCTTGGGGATGTTGGCTGTGGCGTTTGCGAGGCAACCTCCTTCAAGTGAGCGCTGAGAAAACGGATATCAGTTGCTATACGATGTAAATGACACGAAACGGCGCGTACATGGTAACCTTAGCTCGTGGAGGTTTGTTGTCGCCGTCGACACTGTACGGGTTTCGAGGCATGATGATGTCGCCCACTGTCGACCATATTCTGGTCTGCACGCGCGTCAGCCGTTTCCTCTTTCCCGAGCCAAAAGCTTGAAGAGACGTACCACGATTCGCTCCAGTTCAGAGGTAACGCGGACGCGCGATTTACTTGGTGTTTGTTGTATCGCCGCCGGAAGCGGTTCGGTAGGCTCGATGTCAATAAGGGACGAGCTGTCGTCAGGTGCTGGCGAGCTGACTGGAGGTTCGGGTGGCGGCGGTTTGGACAAGACGACAGTGGCATCCTCCGTCTCCTCTTCTTCCTCAAGCTCAGGCTCCTCTTCAATCTCATCGCCTGAGGGATGCAATTCTTCACCGTCCTCGTCACTCACATCATCCGAAGCCCCAAGCGCGCCCATGCGCAGAAAGCCACCTGCAGGCTGGCCGGCCCGAGCCGACGGTGTACGATGAGCCAGAGGGCTGTCAAATGAAGCTGTGATGTTCGCGACATCAAACGACTCGTCCATTAGCATCCCACCAGATCTGGGAGCTGGTGCCATTCGGCTAGCAGGTGTAGCCCAGAATGAATCTTCCTGAAGATCGTTCTTCTGCATCATAGGCTTCCGTGGCGAACGTTTTGGCAGAGGCTTCCGAGGCGAAGGTGCGCCGCGCGTAGACGGTCGCTTGCGTTGCAGGTCCTCTTTCTGCGGTATGTGAGTTTCAATCCGCAGAGATAGGTAAACCATCACTCACGCGCTGCTGCATCTCCTTCACCTGGTTCTGTAGTTCCTGGATCCGCCGCTTCTCCTTCTCGACGACGTCGTGCGCAGATGCTCCATCCTTGGATGATCCTCCTGCGTTTGCCTTACTTAACGATTGGCAAAAAATCGAAGAATTCAAGAGGGATACGGACTTGGCGCAGTGCATCATTCAATGAATGTATATCCACCCGTATTTCTTCGAGCTGTTCTAGCATTGCAACAACCTGCGCTCGTGCTCGAGGCATAGGGCGGATTGATGCACTGTATCAATCGTCAGCCGTATGATAATAGGTAGCTTGTAGAGACGGTACATACTATTTGTCAATGAAGTTCAAAGCGGCCCGCGCATATACTTCAGGCTCGTGCTCCCCGGGCGCGCCTCCACGCGGCGCGTCTGGTCTGGGAGCAGGTGGCTTGCGCAGTGGAGTCGCACTAACAATATCGATACGGGCAACCTCTGGCGGTGGTGCGGTATTCGATTCTGCTCGCGGTGCTATAGGTGGTTGTACAAGCGTGAACAAGCCGATTTCAGACGGATCAATGTCGCGGACAAGATCGGTTATGTCGGCCTCAAGTAGAGCACGCGTGAATGGACCAGGTTCGGCGAGAGGAGTGAGAGAAGACGAGGAATCTCGGATTGTGCGCGCTGCATGGCTTAATCTATCGATATGCGCATCAAGCGACATGGCGGTCGCGGTTCGAGATCCGGGAGGCGCGTAACTCGAACACACGTGCAGTCTCGTCTTTGTCTTTGAGCCACCATCACCCACAGGAGGCATCAGAGCAGAACGGCGCGGGCAGAATAAGATGGAAAGCCCTTGGAACCTTCAGGTTTCCCTGAGTGTTTCGTGAACAGGAAAAGCTGAAGAGAATATGTTGTTCTGCTGGGAGCACTACGCGAGCAGAACGACATGTTCCCCTTGCCGTTTCGTGGCGAGGAGTGCGCCAGGAGAACAAGATGTTTTCCGGAGAGCAGAACAAAGGCGCGCCCTTTGTGGATCTTGTTTCCTGCCCCGGGAAACAACTGATTCTCCTGGCACATTCTGCTCGCCAGGAAACGGCGAGGAGAATGTGATGT